>QPKB01000407.1:0-35906 GCA_003546025.1 Camphora micrantha
AATAATAATTCTGAAAACTAAAAAATGCATCAACCTCTTTAATACCATATGATCAGACTTGCTAGTACCATGGACAATCTAGTCTCTCCTGTGGAATTAAGAAAAAATATGTTCACTATCCCACCTTTTGGTCCTGTTTTCAAATGTACAGTGGGAAAAACCAAACAAGCAATGGCCAAAATCGTACATGATGGTCATTACTTTCACTATTCTGTTTTTTAACTTTATTGTTCTTTGATTATTGGTGTTTTATCTAGCATCTACACTGGGCCACACTAAGGACTGTCTATAATTCTTAAAAGATAACAATGGTTGTAGCATTAGACTATAATTAGATGCTCACAAAATACCATTTTCTCAATTGAAAAAGAAAATTCACAGATCACATACATGGCTAAGTTTTTTCATAGAAGTGATGAGTGAAGCTCTCCTTTAATTCAATACTGTAAAGTAAATCTCAAAGCATATGCACAAGTCATAACATTGGATAAATAAGGACAGTTTTCAGAATTCACTTGGTATAACCAAAACTCACATATGCCTACATAATAATAATAATAATAATAATAATAATAATAATAATAATAATAATAATAAACGTTGCATACACCTCAGAATGACACATGTGCTGACAATACTTAAACAACATGAGATTCTACTAAATTCAGCAATGTCTAGTCCTTGAAAGACAAATGGTTGGGCCCATCAAATTCTGCTGTAGTCATGCATCATCAAAACCTACTAGCAAGATACTAATACATATATGGGATCAGTAAAAAAAGAGTATTAAGCTGCTTCACTGTATGCTCATTTTTGGGAGCTCTCCACAACAAAGTTGTGTTATTTTTTAACCTAGAGTTCACTATAAATTAATTACAGTAACCTGATGCATGACTCCTCTTGATTGGTTACAAATCATCTGTTTACAATTTTAGTAGTTATAAATGCATATATTGATGAAGTGAAATTCAAAATATAGATGCATATTGACTTACTTTACTCTTCAGTAAAGTCTCTGTCGCCAATGAGAGAAGTTCCAATAGGAAAAGTCCTACCCCTATAAACAAAATAACCACAAATTTCACTAAAATTAGAGGTAGAGGAGATTTTTCAATATATATTTCTCATACATCATCAATTCTGTTACAACCATTGCCATTCAGAATAAACAATGGTAATGAAAAGGACCTAATTTGAATAACTATAGGGTATGTACATGTATGTGCATTCTTGGATGTATAAACTGAATTATAGAAAATTCCATGACACGGGGGACAATAAAGGTAAACTAGTTTATTCAAATGGCAGTAAACTAGTGTAATTTGAATTTTAAATTGAGATAAAATAACATTTTATTTGAGAAGAAATTATCTCTATTTTAGAACTTAACATATCATATTCCATGATCAAAGCAGCAAGCATAAATGAAACAAGATGTACAGGGCTGATAGTTTGATGGTTAAGCTAACGTCTAAGGACGACTCCTCATCCTCAGTAGATGGGCGCAGGGTGGAACAGAGGAGGAAGCAGGGTAGAGGGAGAGGAACAGGGACGAAGAAGAGAAGAGAGGGAGAGAGCGAGAGAACCGAGGAAGAGAGGGGGTGGTGCAGGTGGGCGCTGCAGCAAGTGCAGGCGAGGGGAGACAGGAGGAAGAAGAAGAGAGGAAGGGAGGGAGGAGAGCAGACAAAGGAAACAGAGAGATTGGGAACGAGGAGAGAGAGAGAACAGAGAAGAAAGAGAGAGGAGAGGGGGAATGTGCGCGGTGTGTGCGGAGTGCAGGAAGCGGGAAGGGTGTACCTGGTACAGGGGAGGCGTCCGGCGGCGCGAAGAGGAAGATGAAGGCTCTGCGGGCGTCGGGGGGCTGCTGCGCGCGCTTGGCAGTGCTGCTGTGGTCGTGGGCGTGGGAGAGGGCTGGAGAGGGAGGGAGAGATAGAAAGGATGAGAGAGATGGGTTCTGGAGGGGTTTTTCGGGAGATGGAGATGGGTTCTGGGCGATTTCACGCGAGTGAAGGGAGAGAAAGAAATGAGTGAGGGAGGAAGAGATGGAAGATTTGAGAGGAGGTGGGTTCTGGTATGGGCGTGGGCGATGGGTCTATCTACTGGATGGGCGTGGGCGATTCACGCAGACTGAGGGGAGCGATGGTTCTGCTGGATGGGCGTGGGCGATTCACGGAGAGTGAGGGGAGAGAGGAAATGAGGGGAGAGAGAAATGAGGGAGGAAAGAGCGCTGGAGAGGGAAATGAGCGAGGGGAAAACGGCCGATTTTGGCGGGGGCAAGAAAATGATATCAACTCTGTTTGGTCCAACAGGGACCCTGTTTGGACCAAACAGGGGCTTGCCACATGGGGGGGGGGGGGGGTGGGGGGGTACATTTCCATCAGCCCATCTCATCTCCCCTTAAAAAAAAAAAAAAAAAATTCCCCAAGTGGTATCCTCTGGTTGGATCCTCTTCCCTCTACAAATTATTTAATTTTTCCTAACCTTTATTAAAGTTTAATATAAAACGTCGGTAATAACTTTTTTCACCCTAATTTTCGTCTGTAAAAGAATTCTCGTCAGTAAAGGTCTATATTTTTAATTTTCCTAAAAATAAAATTAAACTTTACCAACGTTTTATAAAAAAACGTCGCTAAAAATTCATTATACCGACTTCATAGAATTCGTTGATAGTAGTCTTTGGTATTTATTTTTCCTAAAATTGAAGTTAATAATAAAATTGGATTTTGTCGATGATTTTCAGGAAACGTTGCTAAAAGTCAATTTTACTGACGTTTTATAATTCGTCGATATTAATATCTGATTTTTACTTTTCCTAACAATGAAGTTAAATCGAAAGTTGAAACTATACCGACGTTTTTTAGTAAAATAGAGAGAGAGAAACAGCAGAGAGAGACAGAGAGAATGAGAGAAAATAGGGCTTTTGGAGGCGGGAGAGGGAATAAAAAAGAGGGATTTTTTACCGACGTTTATTTTTCGTCGCAAAAAAATATTTTGTTTTTATTATTTAAAAACAAGTAAAAATGTTTTTTTACAGATGAATTAAAAAACGTATGTAATAATTTGATCGGGTAAGGCGTACATGAAGGTAGGGTGTTTGGTGATGTCTTCGTAGATTTTTTTTATTTTTTCTATTTTTATATGATGTGGGTATCTTTAGGTTTTTGACCCATTAGGACTAATCCCTTGGGTGATAAGTCGTTAAACCTAAACAAATGCACACCGGAAAATTTGGTGTTTGTTTCAAACACAAGACATAGGGAGCAAACCCATGCCTTATGCCCACTTGGCCAGCACCTAAGTGAGTAATGTATATACATAGAATGAAATAGCACATTGATAGTATAAAATACAAAATACTAATTTTATGAATATTCAAGTTTTCAAATTTTACAACATACAGACAAAGATAAGCATGGTTGAATTATTCTCTCACTCCATTTGGTGGGGCATGACAATTTATGAATGAAGGAAAATATTTCATAGAATGCACAAATCCTTTAAATTTCCCGGAGTTTCCTAAAGATATCATGGTTTTTTAAACCATTATAAAGCTTACTTTATTATTTATGTATCTCACTTTAGCAATTTTCAAAATTAGAAATAACAACGTTAACGTTGGCCCATGAAAATGTGTACAAGCTATTTCTTTGAAAGATTCGTTTAGGAACCTAAGCAATCAATTTGAATGGACAATCTAAGAATCTCAAATGGGCCTTGGAAGATGGCATGACCTTCATCAACAAATACTCGTTCATCTATGTCATCCTTGATTGCATTATCATAATCTTTCTCATCAATAAATACTCGTTCATCTATGTCATCATTCATTGCACTATCATAATCTTTCTCATCAACAAATACTCGTTCATCTATGTCATCCTTGATTGCATTATCATAATATTTCTCATCAACAAATACTCGTTCATCTATGTCATCCTTGATTGCATTATCATAATCTTTCTCATCACACAAATACTCGTTCATCTATGTCATCCTTGATTGCATTATCATAATCTTTCTCATCACACAAATACTCGTTCATCTATGTCATCCTTGATTGCATTATCATAATCTTTCTCATCAATAAATACTCGTTCATCTATGTCATCATTCATTGCATTATCATAATCTTTCTCATCAACAAATACTCGTTCATCTATGTCATCCTTGATTGCATTATCATAATCTTTCTCATCAACAAATACTCGTTCATCTATGTCATCCTTGATTGCATTATCATAATCTTTCTCATCACACTAATACTCGTTCATCTATGTCATCCTTGATTGCATTATCATAATCTTTCTCATCACACAAATACTCGTTCATCTATGTCATCCTTGATTGCATTATCATAATCTTTCTCATCAATAAATACTCGTTCATCTATGTCATCATTCATTGCATTATCATAATCTTTCTCATCAACAAATACTCGTTCATCTATGTCATCCTTGATTGCATTATCATAATCTTTCTCATCAACAAATACTCGTTCATCTATGTCATCCTTGATTGCATTATCATAATCTTTCTCATCAACAAACCTCTCCTCATCAACACATTACATGTATGTCCTGAAAGAGTTTCTACCACTAAGGGTTTTGGAAAATGGGGAAAAGGGTTCTTCTTTGTCTTCTAGAAAAGGGTTTTGGAAAAGGGGGAAAAGGGTTTTAGAAAATAGAGACCAGGATAGATAGAAAGACAAAGGGAGCTAGAAATGGGTTTTGGAAAAGGAGAGTTGGATTTTGGGCGGGGGGACGTTATGACCTGAGGGGCCCATTTTAGTCATTTTAAAGGCTCTTCCAAAGCAATACTTGTGAGAGAGGAATATGCTCAAGTGTGAATGAGATTGGAGCCATCGCAAATGAAATCGGCGCCTTATTTTGTTGATCACAATATTTTTGCCTTCCATAACTTATCCTTATTAGTGACGGATTACATTCGTCGCAAAAACAAATTATATTTTGTGACAAAAATGTTCATCTTCAATAAATTAAAATAATTCACGCCAGCACAAATGAAATTGGTCCCTTATTTTAATGACTAAATATTTTCGTCTTCCATAACTTATCTTAATTAGTGACGAATTATGTTCGTCTTAAAAACAAATTATATTTTGTGACAAAATTGTTCATCTCCAATAAGGTAAAATAATTTGCGCCAAACCAAATGAAATTGGCGCCTTATTTTGGTGACGAAATATGTTCGTCTTACATAACTTATCCTCATTAGTGACAAATTAAGTTCATCGCAAAAAAGATTAGATTTTGTGACGACAATGTTCGTCTCCAATGAGTTAAAATAATTCGTGCCAAAATGGCACCTTATTTTGGTGACGAAATATATTCGTCTTTTATAACTTATCCTTATTGGTGACAAATTACATTCGTCGCAAAAAAGATTAGATTTTGTGACGACAATGTTCGTCTCCAATGAGTAAAAATAATTCGTGCCAAAATGACACCTTATTTTGGTGACGAAATATATTCGTCTTTTATAACTTATCCTTATTGGTGACAAATTACATTCGTCGCAAAAAAGATTAGATTTTGTGACGACAATGTTCGTCTCCAATGAGTTAAAATAATTCGTGCCAAAATGGCACTTTATTTTGGTGACGAAATATATTCGTCTTTTATAACTTATCCTTATTGGTGACAAATTACATTCGTCGCAAAAAAGATTAGATTTTGTGACGACAATGTTCGTCTCCAATGAGTTAAAATAATTCGTGCCAAAATGGCACTTTATTTTTGGTGACGAAATATATTCGTCTTTTATAACTTATCCTTATTGGTGACAAATTACATTCGTCGCAAAAAAGATTAGATTTTGTGACGACAATTTTCGTCTCCAATGAGTTAAAATAATTCGCGCCAAAATAGCACCTTATTTTGGTGACGAAATATATTCGTCTTTTATAACATATCCTTATTGGTGACAAATTACATTCGTCGCAAAAAAGATTTATATTTTGTGACAAAAATATTTGTCTCTAATTAGCTAAAATAATTGGCGCCAAGTTGGCGCCAAGTTTTTGGAGACGAAATTTTTTTTTCGTCTCCTATACTTTTGACAAAAATGAAAACAAACGATAAAATTTATATTTCGTCCTCTTTGGGTGTTCTTTTAAGACAAAAAAAAATTTCGTCATCAGATTTCGTCAAGACAGCCTAGATTTCTTGTAGTGATGTATGAGATAGGCTAGATGGTTTTGTCACGAAATTGACAAAGGGGAGATTGTTAGTGCCACATGTTCATGAGCACATTGTGTTGTCAATTCCGTGTCAAAAGAGCCCGGAAGACATTATCTCTCAATTTATTTCAAGAGAGATCAAAGTAAGAGGATTTTCAAGCTTTTGGAAGGGCCGGATTCGTCAAAGATCGACATCAAGTTGTGCCAACGAAGTTCAGATATTTGAGACCAAATCCATTTTCTTAGTAGCCCTAAAAACCCTTGCCTTATAGTACATTTGAATAGGTTTTTAGTGCTAAGAAACAGGGCATTTTCACCCTTTAAAACTGCCCAAGATTCAACCAGCCGAAAGCCATTCGGCCAGCTTTTGGCGACCTAATCTGTATGCCATACTTTTGATAGGCCTGTGTTCAGCTACTTGTTTGGCCTGCTTCAGCTATCTTTCGGCTAGCCGAACATCTCCGTTCGGCCAATTGAATATTCAAATTTTGTGCTGAAACTTCAAGTCTTATGACCGTTGTACCATCCATTGGAAACAGTAGGTAGCCAAATAAAGAACCGTTGGAGCCTTGTCTGTAAATATCTAGAGCTCGTTTTTCACCCTATTCAATGCTATTATTAAGAGCTCTCATCCTCATACATTGCTAATCCATCCCAAGCTCTCTAAGCCTCTTCCAAACACACCTAGATCCTATCCAAGCAAATCCAATAGCTACCTTAGCTCAAAGAGTGTGATTTGAGTAGTATATCTAGGTTTCTTGTTATTCAAGAGTGAAATATATATCACCATAGAACCTAAACTTCTTCTACTTGGTTGAACACTATACTAATCATCTTCACCAAGCTATCATCAAGAGGTTCTTCAACTGCGGTTCAAGCTCCGCAAGAACACTCTCAAGACTTCATCAAGAGGCAAGTGTTCTACCTTCTTCAAAATTCCATATCTCTAAATGTTGTAAGAGTGGCTTATTTCTGAGTGATCTAACCACTATAAAAAACTGGGGGGGGGGGGGGGGGGGGGGGGGAGTAAATCTGTGTGATTAAACTTCCTTATCAAAAGCATAAGTTCATTGCAATCTCACCAGTGTGGTTCGGTTTTTCCATAAGTGGAACCAAGGGCTTTGTGATCCCTTGTGAGTGAATGTAGGGTAAGAGGTCCGAACCACTATAAATATGTGTGCATCTCTATCTCCTTGGTTATTTGTTCATCGTCTACCATCTCTATTATCTTTTATATTGATCATTTTTCAGCACACATCAATAACAAGTGGTTCACTTAAACACTTTTGATTGTTATTTTCATAACTTGGTTTTAATTGGCATCGAATTTTTAATTAGTCCTATCCACCCCACCCTGCACCCGACATTTTCCTTGGCCTAGCTTGCAGTTTCAACGCAGACATTTTCCTTGGTCTAGCTTGCAGTTTCAACATAAAACCATAGAAATGATAAATAAGGAAGCAATAGTCAATAATAAAACTATACATACTTTATCTATCCATCCATCTAATCCAATATCTACTCCCCCATTTTGTTTGAGAATTGGCAAAGCAGCAAAACGAGAGGTGAGTAGAAAAGAAATGATCAGCGCAATTAACATGTGTGTCCGACATGGACTTAGTTTGAGCATTTATCTTTTTCCTGTGTGTGACAGACACTTCATGAGTGTATGCTTTGCAACCAACCTCCATCATGATTTTACAGACCAAAGCACCAAATGGGGGTGAAAGTCTCTTTACTCCATCAAATATTTTTGCTTTGAATCAAAGACGGTTTTGGGAATATCAACTAGAACTCTTGTGCCCGAGGCAAATAAAAGGAATTTATGTGGATATTGAAGATCGGAGTGATGTCCACGAGGCTCAATATTGTGGCAAACGAATGTGTTAAGCAGCCGGTGATCAAAAGTCAAACCGGAGATCATCAGCAACGAGGAATTCCATTCAGTTGGCTCACGACAAAACTCAATAGCCACTTCATTCTTGTGATATTCAATATTTTCAGGATCAGGAAACGGATAGTAGGGGTTCATTGGTCTAGGGATTTGAAGCAAATCGCCAATTTTATCAGCCGTAACAGCAATGATCTTTCCCCTAACATATGTTTGAAAACTATCTTGAGTAACATGAAACATATTGCAGTAGAATTCTCTTACCCAATCTTCGAAAACCTCGTCTCTCATGCCCATGAGAACTAGTAAATTGTTGTGACTAATCCATCTGAAGAAGTAGTCTTTTATCCCTAGATTGTAAAGTTGCCTGCATAAAAATATCATACTTGACATGTTCTTCCTCTGATACAGTTGTTTCAATTTATCCCTCCCACAAAACCTTGGTCGTGGTTCCTTTGGAGATATACAGCTAATTCTTCAATGGCAAGAAAAATATCAGTCATCGCCAGTTCATCTTTTTTCTTAGTTTTGAATTTATTTTCTGTACCAGAGAGTTTGAACCATTGAACTTCGATATCTCAAACATAGTAGTAGCCATCAAAAGAAGAAACAATGCAATACAACAAACAGATCTAGTGCAAAGCAAACACACAACAGTACTGCTCTGACACCAATTATTGTGAAAATCTACACAGTAAAAACACACAAGATTCAAAATAAATGACAAGAAAAGAAAATAAATCCGAAGAAAGAGACACAGAGAATTATGTGGTTCGACTAGTTTCCTACATCAACAGGGCAACAATTTAGGTTTCTTCTTCACTGATAATAAGAGAACATTACAAGTGTTTTTTTTTTTTTTCTCTCACACACGTACAGCACTAGCACTTTCAAAATGTCTAGAATTTCAAGAGCATTCATTCTACAATGATGCACATGCTCTCTTCAAGCTCTCTCACACACTATAGGGTTCTTTACACATATATAGGTCAGATCAACAATTAGAAAGTCTCACTCCTAATACAACTTAAATGCTAATGCCAAAATAGAAAGTTCTAATTAAAAAAAAAAAAAAACTTGCCTTTACTACAAAATAGAAAGCCAGCTCAAATTTCTTATAATAAAATGAACATTTCCATAACATGTGTGGCTAGGCTTGAGTCCTGGTGGAAGCATGGAGAATATTCGGCCAAGAAAGGCTAGAATAGGAAAGACTACATTTACTTTCTGATTATCAACCTTCAGTGTGCAAATATAATGTAAAATTCCCCACCTTGTTTCCTGTAGAAATATAGAATGATTATACTTCTAATGAAACATGGTTTAGGATGACTTCTAAACTTTCAACAAGGTAGCTATGTCATATACACATACTATGCATCCCGGGGTAAGCTCTGCTTGCATGGGACACCTGAGTGTTGGATTAAGAGTGAAAGAGTCCACCAATGAAGAGAAAATTAAAATAGAATAAAACATGCGCGCGCACAAACATGTACAGTGCTTGTCACAGGGGTTATATTTGCATGAACAGTTATGCTACATGTCCCGAGTTTTGGCCCGGGACATGGACCGACCCCATGGGAGCATTCGGATCCCATGCTGCCATGAGATCCGACGGCCCCCAACGGGAGTCGGTACATGTCCCGGGAGAAGTAGACTTTCTCTTGCATGAATGGCAATTTTCAACCTGACTTACAGAGCCAACTCATTCAAATGGTATTCAGGTTGTTCCTTCTTACTTTTTGGGCTGGTTAAGATTGGCATTTCTCAACGCTTGCCATTCATGATTCACCAGATCCACGTGTATGTGACCCAGAAATCCAATTAATTGCCCAGTCACATCTCACCTGCCACCAACGTAAACCCAAGACAAACTGTCAGCTTCTGGTTGGCTTGGAATGACATGTTTCCCACGGTGCTCAACTAGGCCGGTAAATCCTACCCTGAGATAAGGGGATCAGGGTTGGACCGGAATATAAATATATATATATATATTTATTTATTTATTGTTTTGTTTTGCAAGACTTCGAATTTGAGAGACTTGGACATTAAAAAAAAAAAGGTACATCAACAGCCCCATTCAACCAAGCACATTTGATTTTGTCCGATAAAAGAAACTTATGAATCAGCTTAACGCTTTTTTAGCGGTCCCTTCATAAGAGAGGCGTGACAATATAACTTTAGTCGTGACAATATAACTTTAGTCGACACTCAATATTTAGCAATAGCATTATAAGAATTTAAATAAGAATTTTTTTTATTTTGAGGCCCACAGCCCTACGTTAGCCCTAATCAGGCCTTGACCTTCAATAATTACGGCTTAGATAGTCCAGGCACTCAGATGGCTTTGGCCCGCCCGGGCCTAGCTCTACATGTATTGAGGGCAGGTGAGGACAACCTGAGTGCCCTTTGACAAGGCCATTTTAGAACCCTACGCTCAACTGAACCCTACCTATTGCCCTCCACCTTAGTTGGCAGTGAGCAAAGAGTCAAACGACCCTACTTTCAAGGATCTGGATACCCTATTTGGACCAATCAGGGCCCTGTTTGGACCAAACGGGCGATCCGGATTCTACTTTCAAGGATCAAAACGGGTTTCAGGTGTGCACAAAACCAGGATCCTCTTCTTTTTTTTTTTTTGCATTAAAATAATCCAGGACCTGAAAAAACATTTTCCCTAAAATCACTCCCAGCAAATGCAATCTGAAGAAGGAAAAAAAAAAAAAAACATTTCCACAATTAGTTTTTTCAGATTTCATTTATCTGTATAACTGGACGACGCTTGAAACAGGGAAATTATTAGGCCGAAGGATGGCTAAATTCAAATTTGCTTTGCAAATGGTGAAGGTGATTTTTATTGAAAGGGTGACCAACAATTCACCATCAAAGATGGATCTCACACCTCAATTCTCTGTTTTTTTAGTATTCACGTTTCATTTGCTGTCTGGTCAAGACTTGGAACTTATAAAAGCTGAAACTTAAAATTTTTAGATAGACAGCATGCTACCACTTTAACAGGAGAGAATTGAGTTTGATTTAAATCATGTGGCCATTAACAGTAGCTTGCATTTGATTTGCTAAACAAGAAAGCGAAAAACAAGAAACTCTAAATTCCCAGTTTAACTGGCTTAAGATGTGGTCAAAGGGCATTGTTACTCCCAAAAAAAAAATGGATATGTCCATCAAAACCAATCATAAATAAAACTAGACTCCACAAATCACCTAAGTAGTAACACGTGAGTGGACCCTTGTTAGCCAATAGCAACCTTTCAATGACCAGGTCCGGTGGCTCCAATCTTTGGCTACCCTAAATATGTACCCAACTCTGACATGCATTATGATGGCCCCTTTACATGGCCCATTTCATGAGGCAGTCCCAAAATTCAAATTTGAGGGTTGCATCCCAGTGCACGTGGCTATGACAACAAGAACAACTTCTTGCAAAGCAAATATTCAGAGTTCTAAGTGAGACAACAGGACCAACCTCAATTAAGGCTATGATGATAAATAAAGAAACCAACCAACCAGACATGACAACCCAAATAATTTTTAGCCAGAAAGTCCCGGGCGAAAACCAAAAAAAAAAATGCCTCTATTCACATTAGAGAAGAAGATGTCTGTAATTTTTTATCCATAAACCAAACAACCCGGAAAAAAGAAACATGCTTACCACTACAATAACATGTCTACTTCGCTCATAAAAGAGACACATAAAACAGAGCCACACACGGAAGAAAATAACACAAGGGGACAGAAAGCCTCGGTCCCTCTCCAAACCCCTAATGCATGAGTCATATGCACCATTACATTCGCGTGCTGAATCCATTGTTCTTTTCCCCATAATAATGTATAAAAAACCATTTTGTTACACAGCCAAACAAGACACGCAACTGTTCAATTCCAAATGCACAGGGCCTACAGAGAGCTGAGAAAACAACAAAAGAATAAAGGAAAACCTTTCCATTGGCGTAGTAAATATGTAAGCCCTAAGTAGCAGGGCCACTGGGTTCTTTTGCTTCTTCGGCACTCTTCTCAACCATATCAATGAGAGGAGACGGTAGTTCGCTTATGACTTCAGAGTCACCGGCAGCAGCGCTGTTAACATCACTTTGGGCTGAAGTTGGTGAGCTTGCTTTTCCAGAAATTGAACTTGAGCCCTGCCCTTCCAGTTGCCGTGATCGGTTGAGTACATGACAGTGCGGGCAATAGTAAGTTACATATGGGAAATCCTCCTTCCTTGCCAGGCCTAAAGATGTCAAATGGAATTACTACCAAAAATACATTGGTGGATGAAGTTCAAGAGAGGAAACTATTCCAGACAGAAGTAAAAGTGATTATAACATTTCAATTATATTTAACTAAGCTTACCATTGTGCATATGGCAGTTGCCACATATAAGCGCATAACACTGTGCCGGATCCTCACCCACAAGCAAGGCGGCAATACGAGCGAAAAATCCCCCATCACTCCGGCCAGAACTTTGATCGTGTTCAACAATTGTCTGATGCTGGGCATCAGCCTCAGGGTTCTCAGCTCCATAATCATGGGGCATTTCCTGGACAAATTGCTGTGGGGAAGGGCTACTCCCTCCACTGCTAGTTCCAGTTGGATGTTGTTTCCGATTTCGGAGGCCACTAGATTGCACCAACTCTATATCATTGCTCTTCCCCTGTGGCACATTAAGTTTAGATTCATCTCCCAGGTATACCTTCAGGCCTGAATCTGCACCCAATTTTGATGCCAGAACACTGGCTGCAGCTGCCTTTGCTGCAGGGTCAGGATCATATCTCTGGAACAAACATGCCTACTAATAAGTACAGTGTAGAAAGGAAAAAAAAAAAAGAGGGGGACAAAAAAGGAAGTACTTGCAATGACAGAGTGCAAGTACATTAAGCCCAGACTTGATAAAGTCAATACAAGATAAGAGTCGAGCATCCAATTGTAACAAATCCAGCTTGGGTATTACTGACAAAGGCATCCATGTTGGCAAACATCATCTGCAGAACATTAATAGCATCAGTTTATTACCTGGATAAGTTGTTGTGTTATATAGTAGTTCGTTCTCTCTTTCAGCTCATTAATTTTTGCTTGCCTCTCAGCACGCAACCTTTCAAGTGTTTTCTGGTCCTTGCGATCCCCTACCATTAAATAAGATAAAACATAAGATTTCATATTTGCCATAACACATTACTATCGATATGAAGTAAATATTACCTAATGAACAATATATTTAGATAAAAAGGCTCAAATTATTGACCCACGCTTATCAAGCATTGGCACATGGCACAAGAGCCTAGATAATTGAGGTGTATCAGATCTACGAGCTTGTATAGAGATAATATCAGCTGATATGAAAACTCAAGGGAAAAAACAATCAGCCAACACACCCACTCTATGCTGTCTTGATCCTTTTACGGCACTGATTTTCAACAAGTGTGGGGAACACTTCTTGTGTTCTCTCAGAAAGAAAAGGGAGGAAACTTGATAAGGTAACCAAAAACTCCAAAATACAGCAGATACTTTGGATGTTTCCAAATAGAAATCAGTTGTAAACAACAAGTTTGGAGATTAAATTTGCTCCTACTAGCATCATTTGAGAGTTTTGGTGTGTTTTAGGTTTTTTTAAATGTTTCTCAGGTCAATTGCTTCCTTTGGGGCACTGTCGCAAATATCATTCCTGGGAAATTATTTTCCAGGAGAATGTTGAGGAATTTCCAAAATTAGAGGTTTTATCAGGGAAATTGTTGCATAAATGATTAAAAATAATAGATAGATACAGATAAATATAGAACACCTGTAAAAGATTTTTTCTATAGATTTTTCCTATTATCGTTCTGATTTTCTCACAATATTTCCAATTTTGGAAATATTTTGAAAATAACGTAATCTTATCTTGAAAATACTATTTGAAGCAATTGTTTTGATATTTTAAATATATCGCCAACATCTGTTATAATGCTTTGTGGCTCTTCTTTTTCCTTGTCTTTTTTTTATTCATAACTTCACTGATAAAAGAAAAAAAAAAAAAACTTCACTGATAAAGAAAAAAAAAAAAAAACAACAATATGAGATCTTTACTGACAAAGATAAAAATAAAGCATAAGGGAATAGACAAAAGGGCGGGGGGATGGAAAGCCCACAATTCAGAACAAAGTAAACAGAAGGGGTCAGTAAAATGGAACACCGGATCAAAATAAACCTACTGCCCAGATTCAGACCTCCACCAGTTTTGAACATTTTTAGCACGAGAAGTATTAAGAGCGATCTCAATATTTTGTGTGGGGTGTTTTCAGAATCTCTTCAAATCATGATGAAAATTGTATGTCAGTTTTGTTTGGGCCTTGATTTACTCACTTTTAATCAGTAATTAAATCTCTCAAGCACGCACGCGCACGGGCGCACAAGACTGTCAAACTCATCTAAAACCATGTTGCCAAAAACCAAACGATTCATCTAGACAATGCTACCCTTATTGCTTCAATGGGAATGGGGGTGTGGAAAAACAGAAATAGAAAGATTTCTTGGGAAGAAGGCTCTTCTTGGTCATGTCTTGGAAATCCAGGCCCCTTCGGTGCTGTGAACAAGGATGAAAATGGAATCTAGGCTGGCTGGGAATGCAGATTTCAATGAGGCAGAAATTTTGGAAACTAAGGATAAGCCCCATTCATCCAGGTCCGTATGAGCTAGCATCAGTAGAAGGAAATTCAAGAAATGCTAGCACTTGGGCAAGTGACAAGGCCACAGCGCCTTGGCTATTCTTATACATACAAAATCATATCAAAGACTTGTCAAGAGTAACAAATGGCATGTTTTCCCATGTTCTAAGAGAAGTTAGTGTTGCAATAGACGATTCGGTTAAATTAAGTGTCAAGAGGGGAGGTCATATTGCTTGTAAATGAATCAGTTGCTAAGGCCTAAAATTCTTGTATACTCTAGATCTCTCATCCTGTTAATGGGGGCCAATCATGTAAGTTTTCCATTTCTTTAATAAATTCTAGTTATCTCTAGACTAGGGTTGCAATCGGATAAATGGGTTTGGAGCCTAAGTTTGGTTATGATTAAAATTCGGTTCTGGGTCCAGATCCTATTTTCTAGGATCTGGTAAATGACTGGGTCTGGTTCCAGGTCTATGCATGTTCCAACCCGAATATCCAGAACAGATCCATATGCCTAGCTCTCTCTCTCCACTTTGAAAAAAAACTCAAATTTCCTGCCCTCGTGTACTGCTCAAAATTGGAAGTAGCATGCTTTTTACATACTTTATTGAAACAAGCAAAGCCACATCTCTGCTTTCTTGCCAAAAAGCATTCTCGTAGACTGTCCCTTTGCAGGCTACTCAGTCACTAGCCCCATAACCTACCCTCTTTCTCATTGAGTCATTTTCAATCCTTCCCAAGACCAATACCATTCTTCTCAAAACCCTACCAACAGAATGATCTCTTCTGCAGCTGCAGCCTTATGGTGATCTGATTCTTCCATGGCATTTCAAAATCCTAGGACCAAGACAAATACCATTCAGCAAGATATCCCCCACTAAGAGCTTTGCATCTGCATGTGAATGTAAATGAGCTGGGGTTGCCCCATCTTATGTTAAGTCTCCTTTTTGAAGACCAACCATCTCTCCCTGAGTTCACATTTCAGCGGACTCCCATCTGATCTCTTTTTTTTCAAAGTTGATTTCTAGGGTTTCTTATTGTTCTCAATCAGAAATTAGGTTATCTCCCTCTTCTCTATCCCTCATCACTAAATCTCTATTCTCTTTCATTAGTTTTTTTGAAAACCCTTGGATCAAAAACCCAATCAATCACGGTTTCGGAACCGGAACCAGAACCGGAACCGGAACCGATTGGTGAAGTCAGAACCGGTTCTGGATCCAATCTGATAGGTTCTGGCCGGTTCAGGTTCTGGTCCCGGATCTGGATCCTTTCTTTGAAAAGCAGATGCGGATACAACATAGTTCCGGACCAGACCCGACCCATATGCAACCCTACTCTAGACAAATAATAACAATAATAATAATAATAACAACAAAAAGCCTTTATAAAAACGGTATATATATGAAACAGGGGGTAAGGTATAAGAGTCACCAGAAAAAAAAAATTGACATGTTTCTCTTATGCCAATTTCCCAGTGTCTCAGAATCTAAAAATACTCATCAACAATCCAAAGATAATTAGTAAGCGTTCTCAACAATCCAACATGTTTCTCATGCTTGGTAACCGTGAATACTAACCTTTTTTTTTTAATGGATGAACACTAGCAATTGAAAATCATAAAGATAATATCATGACTTATTCTTTTTTGTTTTGAACACTAACAATAACCATTATATATTTTTTATTTTGAATGATAACAATAATGCAGAGGTGTAGCAGAGATGAAAATGTTGATGTGGATGTGTGATAAAACTAAGAATGATAAAATTAAAAATGAGAGCTTTCAAGAGCATTTAGGGGTGGCATCAATAGGTCATAAAATAAGAGAAACCCGTTTAAGATGATTTGGACATGTTCAATATAAGCCAGCAACGGCACTGATAATGAAAAATTTTGCTATGCAAGTTGATGGCCTACCAAAAAGAGGGGGTAGGCCGAAGAGGATGTGGATGGAAGTAATAAAAATAAATCTGAAGAAATGCAGCCTATCAAAGGATTTCGCTCAGGATAGATTGCAATAGAGAAACAGAATTCATAAAGCGGGGCCAACATAGTTGGGGCAAGGCTTTGATGATGATAATGAATAATGATAACAATAGTATTATAATAATAATATATATATATATTTTTAATGGTAATACCGAGGACCTTCCAATCCATGGGATCTTGTTGACTAATTTTATCAAAGGAAGCTACTCAACAAAAGTTTGCTCAGCTTCTAAGCAAAAAGTTCAATCATAGAGAGGAAGATTAAAAACAAATGCTTAGGTTTAGAGTTTAGGTACTTACGCATCCTCGTGTAGTTTACAAGTGCTGTATATGTAAAAACAGAAAAAGCAGGTAACAGAAACATAGGCATAACTCGGACTGCTCTCATTTTCCAGTCCAAATCCAGTGATCTAGTTGTCATGATTGCATAACCAACTGCAACAACCTGAAGAATATACTGCAGTTAGTACCAGCCTCAATAATAATAATAACAACTGACTGGTCATTTGGTTCTAGAACTACTAAGGATCAAACAACTTCTAAAATCAATGAAAATTAATCACAAAATTAGTTCAATCCAAATAAATACCAAGGTTCAAGAGAAATATCAAATATCTGATGTTTTTGTAGAGTAACAGGATGTAAGCATGCGAAAATCAAATTACCATAATACAACTCTATACCCAACCTTTCAAATAACTCTAATCATTCCAATGAAGAACTTATAGTATACATCGAAGTTCACAATTTAAACGCCAGCCAGTGATGCAGTGAGATCCAAGAAGAAGTGGGCGCCTAATGGACCCCACCAAGGATGATTTGTTTTCTTTAAATAGTTTAGTAATTTTAGTAATTTGAGATTTTAGGATTTGATTTACTTAGAGATAATAGAGAGTTATTTTAGAATGTCTTGGTTATTAAGAAACAGTATTATTACTCTATATATAGAGGAGTCTCCTATTGTAATGGATATGCTATATTGATGATAAAAGTTCAGAGAAGTTCTCGTGAGTTCCCCTTTGGGGTATTTCTCCTAAGTGATCTTAGGGTTTTGAGTCCAAGGGTTCGATCTCATCGTTGGAGGTGTAGATCTTTATTGGGGCCTCCAAGCTACGCCATCAATTGATATCAGAGAAAAATAAAAAGGAAAAATAAAAAAAGGAAAAAGTGCAGCCAGTCAAAAAAATAATAATAAAAAATAACAGCCCCTCCATCGCACCACTTCCGAACCCTACAACCCAGTCACCTCCCCTCTCTGATAGTCCATCCCCAAACCCAGCCAGCACCACCACTCATTTTTCTCTCTTCCTAGTAGCCAGCAAACCCAGCCCCATTCAAATCCCTTTCCCAGCCACTTCCCCTCTCTGATCATCCATCCCCAAATGGTATTCGAACTAGTCATGCCATTCGGGTTCACAATGCTCCCAGTACCTTCATGCGGGTTATGACCCATCTACTGCAACCTTATATCGGGAAATTCGTCGTTGTTTATTTCGACAACATCCTTAATTATAGCAAAACCAGGGAGGAGCATCTCACTCATCTCCACACTATTTGCCATCTCCTTCGTCGAAAAAGCTTCTACATCAATCTCAAGAAGTGCACCTTCATGAGACGTTCAGTTATATTCTTGGAATTCATCATATCAACGGAAGGTATCAAAATGGATCCAAAGAAAGTCAATGCAATTCTAGATTGGCCACTCCCCACCACAATTTTCAAGAATGGTAGATGGAGTAGACTCATGCCAATAACTTCAAGTTCAACATCTCTGTCGTCGTCTGCACCTTCAACAGAAGCGCCACAAACGGAGCAAAAACTTAAAAAAGTAGTCATGATTGCACCAAAAGAACTGACTTTACACATCAGAGATGACATTGAAGAGCAAGTTCATGGCAACGAAGATTTCGTGGGTACAAACAATACTGATCATAGTAATGTCAGTCAAGAGCCGCAAAAGGTTGAAGAAGAGCAAAGCCAAGAACATATTGAAGACTCTGCCATTGGATCCAATTGTCATGTCACTTCTAGCAACTTCAATTGGGTCTTCAGAAATCAAGTCAGATTGTTCAAATAGTTTCACACAAGAAGATCAAGTTGTTGGAGTCCCTCACTTTGACTTCATCTTCAGGGAACAACAATGGAAGCTTGAAGATCGCACTCAGATATGGTAGATTTTACAATTGCAATCTCTCATAGGAAAAGTGCAAGCTCACACTCAATGCAGACTGCTGAAGAAGCAACGCTTCCGAACTACTTTTAAATAGCTTAACACATTGCGTCTATCTCCCACACCATGCCACGCAAATGCAGATCAAAAGAAGAGGCGGACATTTGTGCGTCTAATTTTCAACCAAGGCAGACATTTCCGAATTTGTGGTCAGATTCTCTCATGTGTTATCAACCTTTCAACTCGCCGGAGTCAAGTTTTTCCAAGAGGGGGAGAGTTGATGCAGTGAGATCCAAGAAGAAGTGGGCCCCTAATGGACCCCACCAAGGATGATTTGTTTTCTTTAAATAGTTTAGTAATTTTAGTAATTTGAGATTTTAGGATTTGATTTACTTAGAGATAATAGAGAGTTATTTTAGAATGTCTTAGTTATCAAGAAACAATATTATTACTCTATATATAGAGGAGTACCCTATTGTAATGGATATGCTATATTGATGATAAAAGTTCAGAGAAGTTCTCGTGAGTTCCCCTTTGGGGTATTTCTCCTAAGAAATCTTAGGGTTTTGAATCTAAGGGTTCGATCTCACCGTCGGAGGTGTAGATCTTCACCATGGCCTCCAGGTTATGCCGTTAGCCAGCCAACCAGATCAGTGGCGTTCTACACATTGTGACAGTATTCAAATCACTTGTTAATTTACAGGTCATCTGCCTGGAGTTCTATTTCTGGTTCAGAGACATTCCATTGAAAAAGCCAAAATCACCTCAACAAACTGATACCTGGGAGGTCCGAAAAAACATCACTGCGGAATGGAATATAATTTAATCACATTCCAAATTGGTTTAATTTTCTTTCAGGTGACACAAACAACTACCCTGATACACTGTAGTCGATGCATTCCAGGCGAGTTTAACTCCAAACAATAACATCTATCTAAAAACTTTGCGCCATACCCTTTTCAACAGAAATAAGGGAGAATATGACACTCTCAGTAGCAATGATCAAAATAGCAATTGGGGCCGATGGCCAAAACTCTACGTAGCAACCGATACCTAATGGTAGCAGCAATACGCAGCGGCATAGCGGTGTGAATTGAAAATTGTCAAAAAATTTGAAAAAATATCTAAAAAGTCAAGAATATTTGAAAATGTTAGAATTTTATGCTATTTTCCTATAATAACTAAGACAATGGGGTATAGCGGTCATTTCAGTGCATAGAGGTTTTGTACCACTGAATGATTATATAAAAAAAAAAAAAAACAATATTGATCTAATTTTTCTCATATATTCATGTTGGTTAGCTATACTAAGTTAGATTCTCTTATGGATTTCTAAATTAATAATTCAAATAAGCAATTTAGTACAACTGTATATAACAAAGGATATATAAATTATTAAATAATGCTTAAATCAAATTTAAAGTTCAAACCAAATAACAAATTAACTTTCATCAAAATAAACAACGTGTTTTTGCGAGTGTAAAGAAAAGAATACCTCTACCAAAGGGGTTGTCTACAAGGATATACCGAGAGAAGAGCCCTTGAAAGGAACTATATGTATCTATTGTAATTCGGCAAGATAATGTGGTGTTTTTTCTTTTTTCTTTTTTTTTTTTTTTTTTTTTGTACTTTTAAGCATAGAAGGGTAGAAGAGTTGTATAGAAGTACTATTTGAAGAGAAGAAAAGAAATAACAGTCTATCTCACTCCGTAGTGGCCCTATAGCAGTCTGTAGCGGCCCACAGCAACGCCATAGCGGCCATAGTGAATCGTAGCGGCCGCTACCGATGTGAGCGGCGCTAATTACCATTTACCGTGGCTGTCTTGGCAGCTTCACCCTAATATAGTGGCCACTACGCTACATATTGACCGCTATTTTGATCCATGCGCTATAGTTCTCACTAAAGAAACTTGTGTAACAAACCATTCAAGTGAAAATCACTGCTCCTGTAAGCTTTTTGAGCACCACCTTGCAAGAGCACTTTCCATCCATCATCGCCTAAACTGCCGTAGGAAGTGAAGTGGCTACATCCATACTTTATTCCCTATGGGGAGTATAACACACACATTTGGATTCAACCATCTAATTTCGTCGTTTCTCTTTCACTATTGATTTTTAAAGCCTTGAAAATCCATCTTCCAAGATTTGATATGCCCGATTTTTGGACGTTATCCATGAATCCCATCCCTGCCCCTTTTCTTTCGCCCTCCCTGATTGGTGGTGACCAAGGTGGTCCCACATAGTGTTAGAAACACTGGTGCGAATATATGATCGGGAGAAAATTACCTTGCATATACAGAAAAAACTACATATAACAGCTGAATTTTCTAAAAGAACAAAAAAAAAATTTGAATACAACTATTTTTTTTTCTTTTTTTTTTTTAATGGTAATTGACTACCAGCTCTTCAACCTTAGCCTACTTTCTTGGTTCACCAAATGAGACACGCCAAAAATCCTATCACTAATCAGATAGTAGCAAAAACACATTATGCACAACTAATTCCATTGTAGGTATTTCATAGGAGAAGAAATAAAGAACATAGCAAGAGTCAGATAAATCAATAATATTGCATCCTATTATTAATTCCATTGTATGGATTCCAATCACTACTTGCATGCATGCGCGCGCGGCCACATGTAACAAAATTAGCAAGAAATAATAAATAGGCATAGCATATTTTATAGTTAACCAATAGAACTCACAAAGCTGAGCATTCTATTATTAATTCCATTGTATGGATTCCAACCACTACTGCCTGTGCGTGTGCATGCAACAAAATTAGAAAGAAAGAATAAATAGGCATAGCAAATTTTATACGTAACCAAAAGAACTCACACAGATGACCTCTAATTGAGGGGTTAAGAGAAAGACAATGATGATTTAGATGAAAATTTAAACTTAAGTAAGAAGCCAGCATTCCTTCTTCTTTTTTTTTTTTTTAACAACATTGAACCTTCATTCTCAATATATTTTATGACAATCAAATGAAAGAGCAGATTCAACTGCAAGAACAGAAGTATCCAAAGCAGAGCCAGTGATTGGAAATTCCTTATTTGGTTTCAATATCCCTTTCTTTTAGTTGCAGTCTACTGCCTTAATGAAACTACATTTTATTGATAGTTCTATTTTGGTAAAAATCTTAGTCACTGCTTATTCAAAGAAAAGAAAGAAGAAAGGTGGGCATTCAAGACAAGCTTTTTGTTTGGCTTTTCTGAGTTGTACCTTCTCTCTCTTTAATGAAATTTTACCCTAACCAATTGAAAAAAAAAAAAGTATGGCTGAAGGAAGAATTAAAAATAACAAAGCCAATTTACTCATGTAAAGTAAATTGGTGTTTGGAAAATATTGGAGAAACTGAATTGGATCGGGCCTTGAGAAATGAGGCAACCAACTCACTGTTAACTTGGATTTATAGATCTTCAATGAAATTAGATATTCGTCAAAGAAATCGTTCATCTTGCTAAAGCATCGAAGGTTAGACAAGCTCAATAGCAAACTCCTTAGTTAAGGTAATTGTTGCCACACATTCTTAGCTTTCGTGCGCCCGTGCCCTATGTTTCATGCAATAAATAATTGCGTTATCCATTAAAAAAACATCTATGAACAACTGACAAGGGATAAAACATAGACTAGGCATGGGATTAAGAAAAAAGCAGCACATGCCATCCTGAAACTTGAAAGATAATAATCAAAGTGCATTAAACAGTCTATAGATTATTTAACATCCCACAAGTTAATGAATCTGCAAAAGAAACCATCTTGGACTTAAATCACAAACTCTAAATATTCAACAAGCATGCTTGCCGCTATATAACCCTGTAAATTAAAGACTCACCTCAACAATCACAGAGATAACTATAATGTTCCTTGCTGTTCTTCGCCAAGTTTGAGCTCTCCTCTTCATTCTTGCATGAACAGAAGCTTCCTCCTTGGAAAGATGCTGCAGTCTCTTTTCGAAATCCTCATTACCCCTTCTAAAGATCCCATTCCAAATTCGAGAAAGAACTCCTCTGCGCTTCTTCGATGGAGCGACGCCCTCTTTCTTCTGATCGGCAGACACTGAGAGATTCTCAGCAGCAGCAACTTGGCCCTCATTCGCATCCTCAGCCATTACCTGCAACTGAAGAGAAAAAAGAAAAAAAAAAACCCAACCTACATCCATCATTCGCACTACAACAAGAGGGGGAAAAAGAGAGAAAGAAAGGGACGACGCCGAGTACACCCAACAGGTGCAGAAAAAAAGGGTTTCCTTCACAAAAACTCGAAATTTCCGCTTCCTAACAAGCAGAGATTTTCCAGAGAAGCAACGTTTAGAGCCTTATGATTTTGTTCATATGATAGAACCATTTACAAACATCAAAGATGTGATTTTTCCTCCAACATGTCGTAAAGCGAAATTTGCGGGAGACAATTCATCATTTCAATTACCCTAACATCTCCAACGACAACAGCAGAAAAGATCGAAAACCCAAAACAGGCCAATGACATGTAAAAACCTAACGATTTCGAGTAAGCAAAGGAGATCTGGACGGGCAAAACAAGATTCAACACAAAATCAAGCATAAAAAAACCCCCAAAAATCCGTAAAGAAAGATGAGAAAGAAGAGAATTCAGAAAGAAGAGATCCAAAAAAAGGACCAAGGACGAAATTCACCTGAAGCTGAAGCTGTGGATCGAAGATGAATCGGCAAACCCTAGATCGAGATCGAGATGAAAATTCTTTCGTGCCTCTTTCGGTTTAAATGCGAGAGAGAACGTTGCAGTGTTGAATTTGTGGTTTTCTCGTGTATCGTATTCGTATTCGTATTCGTATGTACTGGAAAAAAGGGAAATATTCAAATATGGCCTTAGGTTTTTGCCTTATATAAAAAAAGGACACAAGTTTTAAAACTTTTCAAATTAGTCCATAAGTTTTAGTGTTGTAAACGGGTCGGTACGGACCCGGAACCGGAACCGTTAACGAGAAGGTGGAATCGAATCCGGACCCAAAACTATTTCGCAACAAATTTCTTGGCTCTGGAACCGGAACCAAAACCATATGTGCGACGGATCTAAATTCGGGTCCGGGTCTAGGTAGAAAATGATATTAAAAAATATAATTTTAAAAAGAAATTTTTGAAAATTGAGGTAATATGTCGAGTTCAGGGTCCACGGATCCGAACCAAGGTGGAATCGGACCTGGACCCATTTACTTATCGGGGCTTAAATAAGGACTCAGACTCGGTTTTTAACAGGTCGAAACCTCCGGATAATCAGAGAATCAAGGACCCATTTACATCCCTACTAAGTTTTTCATGAAATTTTCAATTAAGGACATCTGATCATTTAAATGTATTTTTTTATGGCATTTTCTCTCAATTTTTTAAAAATACTCATAGTACCTTCATTTAAAGTTATAACATGGTTCTGGAAGCCATTATATTTAGCCGAAGTACCTAGTTTTCCTCGATCACTATAAGGCTGCTAGTGAAAAAAAAGGAAGAAAATATAGAGGAAGTGAATGGAGGTTTTATTTTATTGAAAAATAATTTGGGTAGTTTAAGAAAATTAAAAAAAATGCTAAAAATAGCTTTAAATTGATGAATGTTCTTAATTGAAAACTTCATAAAATTTAGGGATTAATTTTAAAAGTTTTAAAACCTGTATCTTTTTTTGAAATAAGACAAAAATTTAAGGATTTATTTGAAAATCTCCCTAAAAAAAAGCAAGAAAGGAATTAAAAAGACAAAAGAGCGCGTAGGCATAGAGGCGTATACGAATACTGGTATGTATTTATAGTGTATGAAGGGGAAAGGCGCAGTTGAGGTGTACGAACACGTGCAACGCGACGGACGCAAGGGAAGTGTACGAAAAGCGAGAAAGGGAGGACTCTTTTTGCATTTAACCCCCTCTTGAGTTTCCCATTATTAGAAAGTCAAGGATAGTTATTAGTTAGAAGTAAAGATGGGGATTGGTTAGGTTAAATGACTCTGTAATGATTTAGATGAGTTTGGGGATTGGGTTATAGGTTTAGAGATTTAAACTCTAGTTGGGATATGGATTTTGACTACCTCATTTACTACT
Source organism: Camphora micrantha (assembly GCA_003546025.1). Classification (NCBI taxonomy): domain Eukaryota; kingdom Viridiplantae; phylum Streptophyta; class Magnoliopsida; order Laurales; family Lauraceae; genus Camphora; species Camphora micrantha. The sequence continues at coordinate 24,971 of QPKB01000407.1, forward strand.
TCAACTAGGATTGTAATTAGGTATTTGATTATTTTAATATTTGAAGTTTTTTATTTCAAATAAATAAATAGGGCATGGAATCTATGTTTGAATTTTGAGAAATTCAAATTCTTGCATGTTACGACTTGAGGTTATAGGTTTTAAGAGTCTAAATAGCCTAAGTTATAACATATTTGATAGTCTATTTAGCTTTAATTATATATCATTTAATATTCTCCTGTCTGTTTTTTTTTTTTTTTTTTTCTTTTATTTTTAAGAATTGAAGGAAGTTCTTTATCCAATTTAACTAAATGTACTCTAAATCTATTTCCGGAATCCGAGTCTTCTTTTTCTTTAAAGTTCTTGCCGAATCAAATACAAAACATAGGTTTCAAGTTGAATCGAGATCCAAAGCCAAAATCAAGTTTATAAAGACATATATAAGTCTGGATTCACAATCGTTCCCGATCTGTTTGCACTCCTAACATCAGCCCACCCTTTTATCTATTCCTTATATATGGCACAATTGTGTAAGTCCACAAAAGGCTAGTTCCGCTAATTTTGTTCTCTTCTACAAAAGAAATAATTTGAAACTCTCGTTGCCTCCTCCCCTCATAAAATAAGCGTTTAGACGGAATTAAACCCAGTGCATGTTTGAACTTTCCCTCTGTAGAAAAGCAGCTGCACCAAGTGTAAATTTTATTATACAACGAAAATAAGAGTTTCTACAATCCTCATTTTTCCCGTAGAAAATCTGCCGCAAAATCGTGCCATTTAAACATTATTTTCAAGTCACTTGCAAAGATATATTTTTTTTTATTAGTAACATTTCTTTAAAATTTAGAAGGATTATTTGATCAATTATGTCAAGCTCGGCCCAGCTAATACCCATCATAAGGTGAGTTTGGAATCCCATATCATGAACTTATACCACAATTGTGAGTTGTAGGCGTAGCAGGCGAAAGTATACTACAAGCCTGCAACCCATAACAAATCCAAGTCATTGTCATCTCTAATTAGAAGACCCACTGGATCGAATGGCTAACATTAGCCAACAAAGCTAATTTCTGTTAGATTACTTTATCACCCAACACCCTAAATCTGGTGGGCCTCAAGGCTGGTAAACCTTACAACATGGTAACACGTTGGCTTTGACAGTTCAGTCACATTTCTTCATGACATGGATTTGCTAATATCAATATTATTATTTCTTGCTTGGAGTGATCCTCACTGGATTCTCTTCCTCCCACAAGCAGAAGGTGTCTAAAAAGTAATAAAGTAAAACTCCACTTTGTTGGAAAAGGCATAGGCTTCTTTCCTTGTTCAAGGTACCCTACTTGGGAGTTAAAGATATATAAATAAATATATATATATATATATGGAAAAAACTCAAATGAGAATTAGTTTTCAATTATTATATGAGAATTTTTTTGTGGGGCTCAACTAGCAATCCATCCAAACCTAACAACCAATAGGGAACCTCCTTATAGTAATTAATCCCAAGGATTAGCACACATCTGAATGGACTGAACAGTTGGATCGATGGTTAAATTTTATTATTTTTTTTTAATATGAAGTCATTAAACTTGTGGGCCATGGATGAAGGAGTTAGGGGCATGGGTTGGGAGTTAAACTTGATACTTGGGGTGGTCTCACATAGATCTTTCCATCCCCCTGGGTCCCATCCCCAAATGGGGCTCACAATTGGGCCCCACAAATATATGAGAACTAGTTGTTACCTGAATATTACCGGTAAATTATATATATATATATATATATATCTATTTTTATTAGTCTTGTTACATAAATGAATAAACATAGATGATGGCCACAGGCCCACATGGAACATTTTAGTGAGGTCTACTATCCATCAGCTAAGGATAGAGTGGAGGCATCTCCACTGGATGTTCTAAAGCTGTCCAAGAGAACGAAATGGATGGTCAAGATAAAACTAGAACGAAGGAAGGATGCGTCAAACAATATGGAAATGTGGCCAAACCAAGGTGGCTGAGACCCAAGTGCGAGCCCGCATATACAGAGGAAGACAACCCACTTAAATGAAAAAGAATCTGCATACACGGGAAGAAAGCCCACACAAGTGGAAAGGGAAGCCCGCACATCCGGAAAAAAATAGCATATCCAGAGTTTAAACCCTGGACAATCAGTAAACCCTGGACAATCAAGTGAGAACTACCACTCCTTATGACTTTGGAGAAAAAAAAAAACACGAAAATGTGGCTAACCACCCATTGATATCTATGCTACGTATCAGTCCTTCTGCTTGGAAAGTGGAGATCATGATCTAAATTCTAGACCTCGTGGCTAGGGAGAGTCATCGGGCGTATGCACTCAATTAGGGATATGCCAAAGGCCAAAGGGCGGTATGGGGTCTACCCTTGTCGTGCCCTCTTATATGCAGGGTTTGGTGGGCCTTCACTAGTTAGGCCCTTACCCTATCCTCAAAGGTAGTTGGGTCAGAGTCTATTTTTACCACCATTGACTGTCAACCTTTGGGACTTGAGACTAAGGGCTTCAAGAGGGTTATGTAAAAATAATAATTAAACAGTTTTATAAATGGGTGAATTAGCGAGGACATTTTTAGAATAAGTGGATTAATTACTTAAGAGTTGGTAAAACAAAGTTTTCTCATTTTAAAAGCAGTGGTAGCAGATTAAAAGCCATTTGTTTTATGTGATGTTTATGTGTTTTGGGGTATTTTTTTGTTCTATATTATCTGAACCTTTTGCTTTGTTATTTTTTTTTATCATGTTTTCTGCCACGAATGTGAAAAAATGTGGTCTTTGGAGTTGTTTGCACCTTTTACATATGTAAATGTCATGTGTAAATTTTGGTTTGCAGATGAATGTTTCTCTGTGTTGAAATCTTCACACTTCGGACCCTAGTTAAATGACTTACATACGAAAGAGAGGTATATTCATCAACATCCCTTTGGTCGCTGAAGCGGTGTAGAACACCTCCATCTACCATGTAGGCAGGATCTATGCTTTCAAATGGACCCCTTTGTTTGCATGAAATTGAAACTAACATATTCAAGCTCGTTTGTTTATATGGAATTTGATACATGAAAATACATTGTCAAATGAGCTTGTTTGTTTACATGGAATTTGAACATAGGAATTTATTATCAAATGGGCATTTTGTTTACGTACAATCGATGTAGTAGTGGCCCTGATTGTTTGGATGAAATTGAAATATGAGGGAAGTGATTCAACGACAATGTTCTCCTATGAGCAAACGCATACCTATTCTTAATTGCAACTTACCTCATGGGGTCCACTTAGATAGATGTCTCTCAATAGGATAGGGGCAAATGGAAAAGTCTTCTCAAAAACAAGGAGGGACAAAAAAATCAGCATAAGAATTCAAGGTGAATTGAAGTCAACCGAGAAACTATTAAAGAGGTGAGAGGTTAAGAATGCTAGGCAAGGAGTAAAGGAACGTTGACTTCATTGGGATTGAATTACTGAGATGATGGTTGGATATTAATTTTTCACCTATCCTTGATTTAATTTTAATTAAATGGCTTGATGGTTAAGTTGGGATATTTTCCTTTAATTCTTCATTTTTAATTAATTACGAAAACATAAAGTCTTAAAATATATTATATTCTTCATCATTAGGATGTTTTATTAAGAAAACTGGGTCAAGTGTTTACATTCAGCGAGTGATACTTCACATGAAAAAAGTGAGTTTCAGATAGATTGATGATAGGATGTCCCAAGTGGACTCCACAGGCCATGTCTTTCTACGCCCAAGTATAGCCATCGCTGAAAATCCCGCTACATAATCATATAAACTCCCGTATAACGGTATAAGGGAGGGAGGGAGGGAACATGAGACAATGTTAACATTTCCATAAACACACAACTACTAACTACTCGCACAGTTAAAAGATTTAAAGCTATGCCGACAGAATCCAAATTTAAAATCAAAACTTGGATTGGATTCTTAACAGTCGTAGCTCCATCCATCATATAATTAGGCCAACATCATCTCATCTGAGTAGGAAAATCACTAATGAGACAGATGTGATGTGAGTGGCAAATATGGATGGGGAAGAGCTGTGGTGTGAACGTGGCAAGCTTTGGTGGGGTAAGTTTTGCTAGCTGGCCTGCCACCATGTTTAATAAGGACAGTCTCCAGATGGAAGAAACTTTCTAGTGACTCGGTTGTAGAAGAGCTTCCATTTCAGCTTCAGAATGTAAAAGGATCTTCTGGAGGCAATCATGTCAGAGTACTCTGTCAGTCTGTGTCTGTGTCTCCGAGTAGGCAGCCCTCTTGTGCAAAAACACGATGCTTCCTATCCATGATACGTTTTTTAAGAGTAGGATGTCGGTAGAACTCTTCTAGTAATAGAAGAAAAGTAAGAAATTGGAATGAAATTGGCAGGTTCCTAGGTGAGGGGCCCCATCAATCGACCCTGGATCAATGTGTAAATATTAAAAAATATGTTTTATTTTATTTTATTTAAAGAGCAATGTGCGGCCTCCACCACCATTGTGTTGCGGTTTGCAAGTAGCACGCACGATGGTCCGGCATGGGCACCGGCACCGAAAATGATATGACGGACCCTCTCTGTCTGTAGTGGTTCGTTCTCCTTCTTGATCCGGTGGTCAGTGTAGGAGGTGGGTGGGCTATATAAGCATGGCTGTCAATTTTGTCTCGTCTAGGTCTAGCCTCCAAATATCGGTCATTTTAAAGTATCGGCAAATCATTTTGGAAAAAAAGATAAATTTTTTTAGTAAGCCCTATCACACCCTACCAAAATTCCCCACATTATCAACACCTCAACACCCCAATGAGGGATCAATCCATGCTATCTTTTAAAAAAAGTAAATAAAAAAAAAGACGTCATTTTTGGAATAGAACAAAAGAAATGGGCAAAAGAGAAAGTGCCTTAAAAAGACAAAAAAGGACTTGTTTGGTAAAAGAAATGAGCAAAAGGGTACTAGGGCATTGGCCCTTTCCCAAGTTACACAGAGAAACGCAGCAACTAGCGTCCAACCAATTCGACATAGGCTAAGTCAGTGTCCCAACTTTATTTTACCCTTTTCTTCCCACTATAATCATCTCTCTGCCTTCCCTTGCAGAATGGCAGCAATGAGATTTTTTTGGCCATTTTAGCCGAAACGAAACAGATTTAACAACTATTTATAGGAGTGGTAACCGACCACATATCACTCAGACATGAATTTGAGTTTCATCGTCCACTACTCAGCCAAGCTGGATAAAAAAAAATGTGGTGTTATCCCTCAGAAGCCGCTTCCCCAAGGGCAAGTCCAATTGTTGGGGTTCACAGGGTCGTTGGCATTACAGGGAGAGAAGTCCGGCCCAATAAGAAGTTTACTTGAGCAATCAATCTCCACCCCATAAACGCAAAAAACGCATGTAATTATGCATGATCAACATCCTTCAATCCTACACATGCAATTGCCTGTGCAATTATCTTTATAGGGCCCTGCCTGTGCATCCCACCTTGCACACTAGTACTGCATAAGGTGGATTCTGTTGGGGCCCACCTAAGGCCCCACTTATCATAAAACTGGGAGATAAAAATGTGTGTAAGCTCCCTGATATCAAATTTCAATTCAACCCAATCCCCTTGATCCATGGCCCACAAATTTAACAGTTTTATAAAATAAAAAAATTGACAATCGATCCAATGGTCCAATCCAAACCGATCTTTGCAAACCCATGGGACCTAGTGACATTAGGGAGTGAAGGGTGAGGGTTTGAATGGTCCATTCGGATGAGTGCAGAGGTGAGCTGAGCCACACACGTCACCTCACACTAGAAAAACCATACAAGGTGGATGATATTCCATATTTATATAATTACAGAAGTTCAAATTTTAGATATTTTTGTACTAATCATAATCCAATGATTTCTCTTTTAGTATAAAAAAATTAATACATTTTTTTCCAAACAAGGAAAAAAATATGTATCCAAATCCAAGTAGGACAGAGTGCAAAGCTGAAGCTCAGGTACAGGTTCATGTCTCATATTGCTTACATGTTTCGCTCCTGGTATGGATTCCAGGTACGAGTATAAACCAATGCAAGCATGGTACAGGGTACAGATAGTATAAACCAATTCAAGCCTGGCCAGCAAAACCCGACCAGACTACGTTTATCATTATAATAAACACAAAAATATATTACTTTTTTTTTTTTTGGATGCTGTGATGCGCCATGGTGCCTTGCCACTGATAGACCACTGATCTATCAGTGGACTGGCAATGTTAAATATGCAATTTGTGTACCCAGAACTCTTCATGTGCAAAGTTGAAAAATTAGTGATAGCAGAAGGGCTCGCTGAAACCAGATTCTATTGAAAACATAAAATAAAATTGATACAGAACAACACCTCATCATCAATCACAGTTTATGTATGTTGACCAACGATATCTTCCCATGTGTTGTAGGAGACTGACAAAATTTTATTGGAATAAAATTTAAGATCAATTAAGAAGACAGATAATAAAAGAGCATGAATTGAGCAAGAATTACAGGCATGAAACAGTACCAAATAATGAAATTCAAAAACTGATAAAACTGTAGCAAGCACAAATCCATTCAACAATTTGAATTTCAATCCAAAATAGTTCATATCCCTGCAGATGATAGTGCAGCTCTTATCAGTCAAGGAGCACATATGAATATAACCTTAACTAAACAAAACCACCCTCCCTATAGATAAAAATGAGAAAAAGATTAAAAGAGAAAACGGAGAAACAAAAGGAACCATGCAAATAACCAACCTTAAAGGAAGCCACCCTCGGTCCACAAGGAATCCGATTTCCCATTCTGACCTGTATTCTTCTTTGACGCACTGTGGTAAGAGCCCTCATAGCCCTCATCTTTGGCATCATCCCACCCAGCCCAGCTTTCCCCACTTTGGGTGCCCTTCACTGCTTCGTTCTTATTGTCTTTCTGGTCTCCCCAGTCATCCCAAGAACTGGAAGAGCTGACAGAATCAAACTGTTTACTGGAAGAATTCCACCCCTTGCTATCCTGCCCAAACTCCTGGTAGAATCCATTACTGTCACTGCGCTGCCAATTGTCTGATTTCCAGTTGGCATCCTTGGTATACTCCTCAACCTTCTGTGAAGCCATTGCCATCACCCCCTTCATGATCCCCCAAGTCTTTACCCCAATTTCACTGGTTTTTCGTGGTCAGATCATTAACAGTTTCATTTACCTTCTGATCATAGCCGCCATCTTTAACCTGTAAAGAGCAATGCAGAGTAGAGCTTCAAATTGAAGATTAAGGCATCCAAGAGGCAGTTATGATTGTAGAAAAAGGGAATGCATTTCCCATATCCGCATATGTTAAGCTTTTGGTGCAATAGATGTTTATTTGGGGTTAACAAGGTAAGAAAATGACAAACTGCCTCCTAATGCACTTCCAACTTTCATCCGTTCCACCAAATATATCAGCAATATTGTTTATTTGGGTAAATTCAAATGCACACATAATCTTATTTGAAATCTCCCAGGGTAAATCAGTGAGGAACATTTAATGTTGGTGCAACTTTACAACATAAGAGGCTTTCTAGAATAAGTTGCAAACAGTTCAATTTAGAATGAGTGCTTTTTAAGTTTTAATAAACAAACATTAACAGGAAAATGTGAAAAGGTGCAACGTGGCATTAAGGGCCTGTTTGTTTCATGTAATTCAATTCCTAGGAATACCAAGACTTCAGGATTCCTATGAGTGTTAAAAAATGAAGAATCAAAGGTGAAAAATCCAAAAATGGTCATCAAGTAACCTCCCCTTGAATAGAAATAGAATCAAGGGAAGATGGGAAACGAATACCTAGCCATCATCCTAGTAATTTAAATCCTAGAAAAACTAAGGTCCAATAAACCTTATATCATTCACCCCTCACCTCTTTTTAATAATTCCTTCTGTAGAGCTAATTTGACTATAAATTCTGTTTTTTCCTTTCCTTTTTTTAGTTCTGGTACAACTCACACCCACTATCCCACTCAGAGCTACAGCCAGGTATCAAAGCCTGGTCATTTCTGTGGAAGAGGAGGTGCTCGCCATTGAGCTAACAATGGATTGGCATGTCTTTATGTGTTCAAATTCTATGCATTCAATGCAAACAAACAGGCCCTCAAGATGTAGAATAGGGACGTGTTTTGAGTAGAAATAAAGCATCTAAATTCTAAACACTTTAATCTCCCTGAGACATCCAATAAAACTGGATCTGAATAAAAAAAAAATTTTATCTATGCCACTATTCTGTTGGACTGGAAGCTTTTTTTTTTTATTATTATTATTATTTCTATCAGTTTAGGCCTTAAATATCTCATACACTTTTTTAGTAAATAACTAAACTGCGTTTCAAGGTCTCCTAAGTCCTGTCCACAAGGTTGGGTTGGATAAACATTAATAGATAAACAGATCAAAGCCAATCCAACTCACCCACATAACAAATCTAAACAAATTCACGTAGAGATCTTCACAATAGTTCACTTCGACATTACCTATTTGACTATCACCTGTGTCTGTTGAAATTGACACTCGCCAAAAATAAAAGAGATAAGAGGAAAATAAATAATCAAAAGCAACAATCAATTGAGTATTGCTAATAGGGTTTCACCATTAATAAAAAGATATTTTCATTGAAAGATAATGACAGGGTAAACAGTAAGCCTCATTAGAAGGAAACATGTCAGATACCTTGGAAGTCAGTTCCTTTGTGCCTGCTTGGACAACATTAGCAGCAGATTGTGCAGCAGAAGCTGCAACAAGGGATAGCCGACCAAACCCCTGGGAAAATAAGCAAGTGCTAGTAAGCATTCAGAGGATAAATCATGACTGCAAAGGCATATTGTTTACATCAAGCGATATAGTAAGACCAGTACTTCTCCAAGTAGAGACAACAACAATAAAAATTAACACAAAATTAAACATAATAATCCATCTACTTAGATTCACACAGAAGTAGCACTTCTCCACCCACGAGTTATCAACCACTAAATAAGCAGCTGATGCAAACGCATGAAGAGGGTCCCAATGGGACCCACCCCGACCTGTGATAACAAGAATTCTAAAAGGTGATTTTCACAAAAACTCAATATCATTGGTGGTGCCCATTGATGGGCATTTTTCACCATCTAATAGAAGGCTTTTTGAGTAGATGGTTGAATCAAAAGCATAGCCATTATGGACCCAATTAGGGTGCATCGGACCTTATAATAAAATACATGGTTTCCACAGATATTGATCAGGGTCATTCATCTTCTGGGTCGCAATCCCATTAAGTGGTCGCACAATGGTTTATTGATAGTGGGGTCCACTGGATGACAATTTCCATAATCTAGATGGGGGTGAACCTTTCGAGAATTGTTAAAAGGTACTATTCAATTTTATTATTTGAAAGTGGATGGGTAACAAAACTAAAAAATGATAGGTTTCTTTTGCTCTACGTGATGTTATCCAAACAGATGAAGCTAGCATAAATCCATTTTACTTTATGCCAATTATCCAAACACAATAAAAATAACTCGTCACTCATTTATTTCAACCCATTCCTATTTAACTCTATTTGCATGCTATATGTCATTCCTCTTTTTATTCTCCCCTAATGCAAAACAAACGTGCTCATAAGGTGAAGCTTTTTTTGGAATATTCATAAAATAACAATGAGATCACAGAGGAAAATGGTAGGAAAGAAAGAAGATTCAAACACCTTATATAACGAACAAGTGGCAATATCGTTGATTAAATGTAAATCAGCGACAATATCGTCGCTCCTTCAGAATGATTAAAAATAAAATAAACTAATTGGTGAGAAGGCCTTTATCGTGTGAGGGAAATTAAAAGGGTCTATTTGGTGCAGGCGACATGTAAGGTGATTTTTCCCATAAAAATTCTCTAAATTTTTAATTTCAACTTATTATTCATCTCCATGATCCGTGCATAGCACACATTTTGAGGCCAGCTCCTCGTAAATTCAATCCAAACAGACCACCAGCCTTTCCCACGTCATCATCTCCATCAACGGGCACCACCAATGAATATATATTTACTTATTTAGGTGATTTGCAACTAACGTGAAAACCGAAACTGGTTCTCTAAAATATTAGACAAATGTTGTAACCTTTGCTATCTTATTCTCTCCCGCAGTTACCTTGTATAGCCCATAAGTTTTAACTCAGTAATTTAAAAAGTCCATTTCCCCCGCTCTTGCAGAAAGGGATCACATGGCTCTGTCCATTTATCGAGTGTTCTCCACAATTTGCTCATCAAAACCATATTTCTACAGCTATGTCATCTGGTCCAAATGATCCATTTTCTTCACCTTAGACAAGGCTATCTCTACATATTTCCATCTTTACTTATGTCTTAGATATTACCAAGATAATAAAAAGTCCTTCCTCTTCTAGATATTCATTAATTCATCGATTTAGTTCTAAACATACTTTTTCTGCATATGTGGCATTTAATGTATTAAATCGATCTACCTTCTATCTCTGACCTCGTCTTCATGTACTAGAACCTTCATTGTCATCTTTAATGGACCTTATGTGATTGAGGTCTCTAGTATCCCCTTTGAGCGCGGCAAGCTCCCAATCTATGTACACGGAACGGCATGGATACAGCAAGGACACGTCGTAGACACGGCAGAGACATGAATTTTATACATAAAAAGTGAAGTATCGGATCGATACGACACGATACTGCTGCCATTTTGAAGTGGTCCATGCATCATAGCTCCCAATGATAATACAAATTGTCATAGGCTTGTGCTCCCTCACAGATTATTTTAAGCATCGCTTTTGCTAGCTTGCACCTTTTTTAAGTTTACTGTACTTCTGGTTTCTGCCATTACTTTTAAGTCTATATTCATCAATAGCCTTTTGGATTTCTCTATTAAACAAGTTTTCCTTGTTGTTTGTACTTAACGCTTCTTCTCCTTAGA
>QPKB01000408.1:0-27500 GCA_003546025.1 Camphora micrantha
AATCCTCTAGTGCCGACCAAAAGCACGGGTTTCAGTCTTAAACAACCTCTTGTCCCATGCAATGCATTCCTAACCCCAGTATCGCCTATGAAACTCATTTTAAATAGGAAAGTATCTCTGAATATCTTAAATTGCGTATTTCGGCATAGAATCATACGAATGCATTTCAATTCAAAAGACTAGTCCATAATAACCTAAAATGCCCCATATCTTTGGGCACTCGATTTTTTTTTTGTCGAAATATAGGCTATTGACTGGACAAAATACGATGTTTGACGGTTAGAAACGCCCTTGAATATCATTATATTAGTTCTAATTCCCTAATTGCCCAGAAACCCGTTCTAAAGTAAAAGAATGACAAACAATTTTCTATAGCGCATCTTTCATCTGTGAACAGCGTGAAACGTGGTTTACACCCAACATTTTCCCATAGTCGCCTAGAATCCCCTATGAACTGCCCGAAGCGGCTTTCGGTCTTATACAATCCTTAATCCCATATAAATGGCGTCCTAGCCCTAGATTCATGAGAACACATTTTACAAGCAAATTATATCTCGGGATATCCCTAACACTCCTACATTAGCATACAATCGTCTGAAACTGCATTTTAGAGTAAGAGATTAAGAGCATTTCCACACTTAAATGCCCTGTATATCGAGCCGTGCTTTTTCATCCCAATATTGGCTTTTGATTGCACGAAATACATTTTCACTTGCAAAATAGCCCCGACCACGGATTATATTAAGCCCAGGATTTGCCCGATAACAAATTTAAGGCAAAAGGATATTCAAGAAATTTTTGGAGCGTGTCTTTCACATAAATGAAGTAGAGACAACATTTTCCTAGAATGTCAACCATTGAACTGCTGAAATGCGATCTAGCGCAGCATTTTCCCTAGAGATTGCTAGAATTCTCTGCTGCCAGCCCAGAAGCACGGGTTTCAGTTTAAACAATCTTCTAATCTGACTAGTCTTTTGCATTGAAAATCATTCATACAACCTTCTGTGCTGAAATACACAATTTAGGATATACTTAGGATACTTTTCTATTTAAAATGTGTTTCACAGGCAATACTCGGGTTGTAGAGAGAATATTTCCTAGAGCTGAAATAGAATGCATTTTATATTAAAATAGCCATCGAACTGCCCGAAGCACGCATTTTCGGTCTTAAGTCACCTAATCTCTTTTAAAGCATTCCAAACCCTACAATCGCCTCAATACCAATTTTAAAAGTAGAAAAGTATCTCAAGATCTCTAAAATTCATGTTTCAGCATAAAATCGCATTAAACGCATTTCAAAGTAAAAGGACTAGACTGAAATACCCTTAAAATATCCACGAATCATCTAGCACGCGGTTTTATCTAGTTACAGGCTATGATCGCACAGAATATGTTGTTGTCCGTTACGAACAAGTTTGAATCCCACGAGATTAGTTATTAAGTCATAATTTTCCTTAAACATGCTTTTTGATGAAATAGATATCACGAAATTTTTTTGAGGCGTCTTTCAACCCGTGAATTGCGTGAAACGTGGTTTACCCTCAAATCCCTCATCTAAGAGTATCCTTTCATTTTTCCATTCTCGTCCACACTACACACAAGTTGAAACGACTCATATTCATTTCTTCCTTTTCCCCAAACACTCAATAATACTCTCTCTCCTTTCTCTCTGTTAATAATATCCACTACCTCTCTGTATCTGACATATTTTTGCACCATATACTATTGTCCTAATGTCTAGCACAATGTCTCTCACATTATTGGCCCGGCTTACGGTCTCTCTCATATCAGTAACTACAAAAAACAACTACAAAGGTATGCGTTGCAATTGAAATTTGTTTTCGACCCAACTCTATAAATTAAAGTCATTTTTTAAATTCCATATAAAAACAATCAAAATACAGAACTTTCTCTTTTACCATTATTTTATACTTTTAAGGGTGACAACATATTTTTTTTTATTCTAATGCGCAGACTTCAAATCAAAGTTTGGCATTGTATCCTACAAGAAAAATTTATTCAAAACCACTTGCATGTGGGAAATTATTGTCTTTAAGAAAACATCGTAATTGGTGTGCCTTACCCATTTTCTATTATTTTCTTATTCAATTTCTCACATTCCCTAATTATTTATTTGTCTTTTCCGATTGCACATTCTTTATAATTAATTTCCCCAACGGAGTGGAGATAGCGGCAATGACGTTGGCGAGAAAAACAAGAGGGAGGAGGGTATATAGAAGACATAGGTGCTATTTTATTATCAAGAAGAAGAAAAAGAAACAAACGATGATATCACGTTCAAGGCAAGTGTCAAAGAGAAAAAAAAAAAGGGAAAAAGCGGCTCCAGGCCTTTTGTCGTCTATATTAAAACAGTAGGGCCTTTATAGTCCTTACAGGATCAAAGGGATTTTTCCCATAAAATCTTTTTCTTTTCTATTTGAGCAATTTACTTTCTAGAACTATTTCCATTGATGCTAAGAAGATTAATGGTGTTGTTAACCTAGCATGGATATGTGCATGAAGAACTCATCAAACCTGTATATATTAATAAAACATGTGGGGCAAATTTGAAGTGCCAGCATGTAATGTGCTCAAGGGCTTGTTTTGTGCAGTATCATGAAAAATAGATTCTGTTAACCCTCTCATAGGAAGCACATTTTCCACGAAATTGCAGAAGTTTTAGTTTTTCTCATGGAAAAGTGCCTGCACACGTTCAACTTTTTCATCGCCGAGAAGTATTTTCAATTTTTATGCTTTCTCTAAAGAAAAGCAGATGCACAAATATACCTTTTGGAAATTATTTTTTCTTTGTAAGACTTGAACTGAAGCATTGTCACTTGGGGCGTCTGGCGTCTCTAACTAGTATGGGTGTTCACAGCCCCGGATAGGCTGGGCTGATGAATATTTACACTCTGTCCGATTTTGAAGACAAAGGCACATATCCAACCCTACTTGCCCTCCTTGTGAAAATCCTACTCGTAGAGTAGTAGTAGGATTGCAGCAGTCCACCGACCCCCACACGGCAGAAATCCATGTAGTGCAAAAGTCCACCAGATGTGCTCATATACACCACATGGAATTTGCCTTTTCAATGCCATTTTTAATCATTTACCTGAAAGCATGATTTTGATTAGGATTTGGCAGTGACTGCTTTATGCATATATTCCTCATGTTTCTAATGGGGGAATGTGGGCACACTTCATATAGGTTCACTTCCATTTGCATGCCCATCTTTTTGTAATTGGTCCTGAATAATTCGTCTCTTACACTACATGTATGGATTGGTGGGACATTTAATAGTTACTACACAAGGCCAAAAGTCAGATGGGCTTTTGGACTTATTTGTGTGATGGCCCATCAGTGTGGGGCCCGCCGAGTGCATGGGAAAGATCACACCATGATTTGCATGAAGCCATCAAACACTAATCATTTTCACAATTGGAAATTTTACGATGCAAATGTAGGTATAGGTGGAAATTGGCAGCTGCAACCTTGTAACTCAATTCTATGGAAGAATATGAAGAGATTCTCAAAACTTTTGAATTCTTTTTGGATATTCAGAAATGGATGCCAGAGCTATTGGAAATTGTGTTTTAGGATTTAGAGTTTTTCCCTTCAAGCTGTGAATTTTGAGAATATAAGGGGTCGGTTTTTTTTTTCACCATTTACTTGTGTAAATGTTACATGGGCATAACATTTACGCATCTCATGTAAATTTGAGTCATTTTACGCATCATATGTGCGGCAAAAAGCCTAGTTTTTGGATGGCATGAAACCTAGATTTTTTTTGTAGTGAGCTAATGTTTGGGTTTGTGGCATGATAGCTAAAATTTGTTTGTGGCGTAAAAGCTAAAATTTGGTTTTTGGCGTGAAGGCCGGATTTTTTTTTTATGGCATGGAAGACGGATTTTTGTTTGGTTTTGGCATGGAAGGCCGGATTTTTTCTTTTATTTATTTATTTTTTGGCACGAAAGTCGAGAATTTGGTTTTTGGCGTGAAAGCTGGATTTTTTATTTTTGGTTTGAAAATTGAAAATCTGATTTTTTGGCGTAAAAGCCGAATTTTTTGGGGCGTGAAAATCGAAAATTTGATTTTTTGGCGTAAGAGGCAGATTTTGGTTTTTGCCGTGAAATCTAGATTTTTGTTTTGGGCAGAAGAGCAAGGTATTTGATTTTTTTTTTGTTTTAAAAAATGCAAGTATCCATTAAGCGTCGCCTCCTTATTGAATGGATTTGCAAGTGTCGACGGAATGTCGCTTTCTTGCTCATTCGGTTGTGAGTATTTATGGAATGTCGCTTCCTCGCGAATTTTGGGTGCAAGTGTCGACTTAGCTTCGCTTCCTTCGGCGTTTAAATGTTGGTTTGCGGGTATCGACTGGATGTCGCTTCCTTGAGTTTTGAAATTTTGTCTTATGGGTATCAACTAAGTTTCGTTTCCTGACGATTATGAAAATTGAGATTTGGTTTTTGCAATTTTGGGTTTTTGAAAAATTGAGTTGCAGATATCAACTGAAATGTTGCGTTTCCGCGAAATTTGAAATTTCAATTTTCGAGTATCAACTGAATGTCTCTTTTTCGTAGTTTTGAAATTTGATTTTTTGAGATTTTAGGTTTTTTTCTTTTTTTTTTATTTTGAGTCGCGGATATTAACTGAAATGTTGTGTCTCCGCGAATTTTGAAATTTCAGTTTGCGAGTATCGACAGACTATCGCTTCCTCGTGACTTTTGAAATTTGGAAGTATCGAATGTGAATCGCATCCTTCTGATTTTTGAATTTTGCGAGTATCGATTAAGTGTCGCTTCCTCGTGGATTTTGAAAAACCATTTTTTTTTTTTTAAGATACGATGGTCGTGAAATTTTTTTGACTTAAATCCATTTCAATGGTAAAAATTGGGATTTGTTTTTGCTAATTTCGGGCGGATTTGGATTTGGGTGGAAATCCCTAAATCCTGATTTCTATTTCAAACTATGAGTTTTGGGTTCATGGGTCGAAAATTTTGGTCCAGTTGGGAAAAGGTTCCTAAAATTGGGTTTTTGAAATGATTATTTTTGAAACTTTGAACAATGAAAGTAAGCATTGTTTTGAAAGGATGACATGATTTGGGTAATTTCATAAAATGATTTTTTTACAAATCCTTGAAAATCATTGATTTTCTTTTTTTGAAAACTTCAACATAAAGATGGAATTTCTAAGAGAGATGGGTTTGACAAAGTAAAAACCTGGAAATAGGCTTTGGCCATGCAGACATCATTCTGACCCGCTGAAGGAAGCTTTCAAGGGTAGTATCGCTTCAAGAACTTGTCGTTGATGGGCAGCATACATCTGTCACCTTCCATGTTTAGAAGACCATATGCGCCGTTGGAGATAACCTTCTCAATGATGTAGGACCCCTCCCATTTTGGGTCGAATTTTCCTATGGATTTGTTGGTGAAAACCATTGGTCTTTTTACAACAAGTACTAAGTTTATAGGCGTGTTGCCTGGCCTTTTTGTCGAAAGATCCTATCATCTGTGCCTGGTAAAGCTCAATGTCGAGCTTCCAGTCCCCTTTCATCGAAATTGTCTAGTTTTTGGAGTCTCAATCTCACTTTTCTTTCTTGATTCATGTCATTTTGAAAAGCCACTATGAGGTAATGAATTTGTACTTTCAAGGGTACCACAACTTCACATCCATAGACCAAGGAGGATGGTATACTTTGGGTTGGTCATCGAACAGTGGTCTAATAGGCCCATAAAGATTCAGGTAACTTGTTGCTACAATCTCTTTTGTGACTAGAGACCATTTTCTTGAGGATTTTGTATATTTTCTTATTGAAGGGTTCTGCTAATCCGTTTGCTGCCAAATTATACGAAGGATTCTTTCCCCCTCTTCCTATATGAAATTTGGTCTGTTACTTGTTTTGCTTCCAGCTAGATGAGTCAGGTCGGTGACAATGTTGACTTTAGACTTTAGTCCACTCGGCAGATGGGAAAATCAAAGTAATATATGACTCCATAAAGTTTAAGATAATCGGTGAGTCATATTTGTCACTAGTGGCTGTCGATAAGTAGATCCATGGTGTGAGCCTACTCAACTTGGATTAATTCTTTCTTTATGTTATCTTCAGTATGTTCTAGTAGAGCCTTGGTAACATTGATATCTTGGTGAGTACTGATTATAAGTGAAACCTGGTTATGTCCTGTTTCTCTCATTGGTGGTCACCTATCACTTGTGCTCACGAAATTCTACTTGCATAAATAATCTCCTGGACATTTATATGCACTTTCTAGTTATGTAGCATGTTGGCCTTGTTACTTTTTTTTTTTCCTAATGCTTTACGCATCGGTTTGTGCAGGAGTTGAGACAGGCAAGAGAGGAAGGTGAACAAATTAGAAGGTATAGGGATCGTGATCGGCATCACCCACATAGGGATCGCTATAGGGAGAAATACAGAAGGGTACGTTATGTCCCCACTTTCTTGGGTCTCACAATGTGTTGGCATGTGTGGAAGGTGTTTGTGTTCATTCATCTATTTTAGAGTTGTGGACTAAGTCTAGTTTTAGTGTTGGAGAAATGATCTGATAAGGATGGAAACTAACAAATTTGATTTAGCTACACAAAGATCACTCTTAAATGGAGCTAGCCCAAACTTCAATTAGAATTTTACACACCATTAGATTGATTTGATGTTTTTATCATCTGTTTTGTTCTCCATCATTCCCTCTGCTTTTATGATTCTGTTTAGCTTATTTATCATGAAGCTAATGAATGAGTATATTTGGTTTTCTTTTTGAATTTGGAATGATGGATGTGATCATGAGAACAACTTAATCTTATTTTGTTGAATTATGTGAATTTTTGAGATGCTGGTATGTGATTGAATATGGAGCTTTTAATGGTGTAGTTTCTTTTTGGTCATGTGTTTCATTCATGATCATTTGCATTGCATGTTCATGAGCTTATCGTTGGTTTCGACACAACTTGAATGAAATAAATTGGTGGACTTGATCACTATGATCTTGAGCAATGAATCTGTTGGTAATGTCTGGATTGGCCATGGTGATGTAATTGAACTGGTTGCAATATCCCCAATGTCCATTTTGTTGCAAACTGTTCGATGCATTTTGCAATTTAGTTGTGAATAATAATGCATTATTATTTTTTTCTATAATCAATACACTGATTACATTCTTTCTTTGATATAGATTGCTGAAATGATGGCAGCCTGCAGATGCTATAAGATGATAAATTACAGTTATTGAATGTTTCTAGCCATAGTTTGATGAACTTGGGTTAGATTTTTCCTAGAACTTAATTGTGTTCCTCACTTGAGTTGCTGATGTGCGGGTTACTGGTTGTCTTGATATTCGGATGCCCGCATTGGAGGACTGTGCTATTGTGATGTGGGATATGGACAACTGAATTGCAGTGGATGCTGGACCATTGTTGGCCGGATATATTTAGCGACATTCATTATCTTTGCCGTCATCAAAGCTAAATTTGAGGTTATTGTTGTTGGTACACTTTCACTCAAAAGCTACAATGTAAAAGCTTAAAGCTAAAGGATTTACGTTGTCAGGTTTTTTTTTTTTTTTTTTTTTTTTTTTTTTTTTTTTTTTTTTTTTTTTTTAAATCTAATTGATCTCTTAGCCACCTGAACAAAGGCTTTTCCAAACTTTTGCATTCTAGTACTATTATTCCTGCCCAAATTCTTGAAGTTTCTGAAGTTGGATTTGGTGAATGGAGAATAGATTGGTATACCGATTACAGGTAAATTAGATTTACATGTAATCTAAATTTAAGTTTTTGCCTTGTTGATACTATTTGTTTGTGATTTACAAGTTACATGATGGAAGGTTGAAGCACAATTGGGCCCAATAGGGATGGCAATGTGCCGAGTTTAAATGGGACTCCACATGACCTGCTCCTATGGGGCGGTTTGGTAGTGTATATATTGGTGCAAGGCTGGTATATATGGTTTGTTAAACTTCTACCTGAGTCGGATTCAAGTTTTGGTTGTAGCCACCAGATCTTGCCCTATGTATAATTAGCTTATATATATATATATTTCTTATGAATGAAAGTTCTGTAGCACAAGTGATAGGGAACTTTATCTCAAGAGCATAAAGGTTGTTTGATCCAGCCACACCTCAAGTACTTGGCCAGGTTTGAAAAGGTACTAGTTCAGATCAGCCAAGATGATCTACCTTCATGGCTTAGTGATGCATTAGATTTAGTTGAATTTTCCCTCTTGAATCAAAATAAGTTTTTAAAGCTATGTTCCATACCTGCCCTCTTTAAGTGTGCAGGTGCAGCAACAGAGATCCCCATCAAAGTCCCATTAAAATTAATGGGCTTCTCTCCATCAAACTCCCCTTAAATTTCTGGAATTTTGCCAAAACTTTTCCCTATTCCAAATGATTTGAAAGAAAATCGTCATTTCTCAGAGATGCCTAAGGATCAATCCCTGATTCATTAGATAGTAGTCTATATCAAAGAATCTTACAGAGACAACAGCCACACATCATATACACTGAATAAGAAAGCTAACTGAAGTTTGAGTATTCATTCAATTGATAGTCTCAACCTCAACCAATCGCAAAGGTATACTATATTCCAGATGACTAGCTTTTTTTAATTTGTTATTATTATTAATTAATTAATTAATTTTTTTTTTTTTGCATTTTCTTTGATTTTCCGACTTTGATTGGGAATTGGTGACTGTTTGGATTGTTGTAAAAATGGAGGACTTGGAGTGAACAAAGAGGAACACTTGCTTGAGTTTCTCTCTTCTGATATAAAAACAAAGTTGTTAAAAAAAAACCCTCCAGCAGCATCAGATTGATCAAATTTGGAAGCAATCGTTCGTCTGGGCACATTCCCTGCTAGAAATATAACTTGGGATATTGAGTTGAAGAATAATCTCTGTTTACATTTCCTTCAGTTTTCAAGACCGATTACCGAGTTCGGGTTCAAATGTCAGTTTCACAATCCATTCATCAAAAAGTTAAAAGAAACCAAGTCATTTTTGTAACTAAGAATGGTTCCAGCCTTAAACAAAAGGGCAAAAACTACGGAAGGCAATGGGGTGATTCAAAGATCCAAAGGACCCCATCTCTTTCTAGCAAAAATGGGTATGTGCTCTTTTTCCTTTATTCTTTTTTTTCCCACAGCTGACAAGTGGGTCGAATATGGCCCACATTTATGGACCCAATGGTATAGGACACAAGTTCAAGTCCACCATGGCCCCATCTTGATCTTTTAGCCTGGATCAATCCACCATGGACCCACCTGATTTACATCCTTAATTTCACACCTATGGCTATAGGCGGAATGGCACACTATACATTCACACGACCCCACTGCAAATGTTCAAACCACTAAACTTACGAGATAGAGACATCATCAGTAAACATGAAGCAAATGAAACAATAGAAATGCAGTAGTTGTCTAGTCACCAGTAGAATTTTGACGAGCCCTACAAAGAGTTTTTACTTTTTTTATAAAAAGAGTTTTTAGCGGCGGATTTAAATGTCTGCTGCTATTGGTTAGTGACACTTTTTTAAATCCGTTGTTAAAGGCATCAGCGACGCTTTGCTTTAGCAACGAACACTGTGGCGGACAATTTTCCGCCACAACTACTGTTAGCGACGGTTTTGTAACAAGCATTTTTCCTTGTAGTGCCAGCATGGTGATGTCGGACTCGTGGGCGAGTTCCAATCCTAAGATTAGAGCATGGTGATGCTGGATATGTATGGGTTACTTCTAATGACATATGTTTTCCTATTTGTTATGAAACAAGACCCTTTATAGTAAAAAAGATGCCTCCTATAAAATGTTAATGTAAAAATGATGGTAGTTGTGATGGGTCTTTGGGATTCCATTTTCACTCAAAATCTTAGTGGTGCTTTGAGGCTTTCTTAGTTAGAAAGGTTTTGTTCTTGGGAAAAAAAATAATTATCTATAAAATCATTTTAATTTTCATGTGATAGTGCTAAACATTCTGCTTCTTCATTGGATGTTGCCGTAACTTTTTCCTGCCTTTTATGTGGCCAAATTATCACCAACTAGATTATAGTATGTATAAGTGGCTTGACCATTTCGTTCATTACCTGCTAACCCTCTTCATGTGAACATGGTTGGTATAAAGAATCCCTTATGTTATCGGAGCATGGATTAGGTAACAACTCTTACTGCATAGTATCTGCTTTGTCAAGTGATTGGGAACTACACTAAGTCCTTTTGTGTCATCTGCATATTGGTTGGCATTATTTTTATTATTCTTGAGTTGGATTTTCTTCCTTGACAATTTCTTGTTTTGCTTTTCATTATTATTATATGCAAAAGGGCTCATTGTCTTGATAATTTCCAAAGTTATTTACATTATCGTTTGTCAAGGGCTTGGTGGAGATCGGAATTTACATGATTTTTTTGTTAATCTTTTTAATGTTCAATTTAAATGCCCAATAAAAAATTTTTATAGCCATGTTGTGAAAAAAAAGAGTACTATAGCTTAATGGGTTGATCTTACTTTTATTTTTCTTCTTGTTTTTATTTTTCTAACATATAAAAGCCATATGTTTTGGATGGCATCTTAGGGTGCAATTGTTGTGGGCCTGTTCCACCAAGCAGTTTGGTGGTAGTTATCGGATGTGATCTTTACCATGTGATAAACTTGAACATAGATCTTATGTTGTTATATATTTAAAATTTTTCATTTTATTAAATATATGTTGTTTACAAACACATCAATGCACAAGTAATTTGAGATTTCCTTCCACTCCATTCATATCAATCCTTGGGTTTTGACATTCGTGGCTGAGAGCATAGATTAAAAAATTGACACTGCGCTAAATGAGTCGGGTCCTATGGGACTCATACTCGAATTTTGGGACTCGGCCAACTATTTATATTTTAAATTAGGACACGGCCCAACTCGGTCAAGTCCCATGCAACTGGCCTGATGATAAGTCCACAAAACTAGGTTATTAGGTCATCATTTCATGAGCATTTGTGGACTCAATTAGGTTTAATTGCACTCAATTTCGTGATTTCATGCATTTAGGGTTATTTTTGGAAAAAATGGTCAAAATTCTTTAAATTGCATGACTTTTGTGAAATTAAGTTTTTCTCATCACATTTATCACCCAAAATTAGGCTTTTGGTTTCATCAATGCATATCTTGCAAATTTTTAACATCATGTGCTATTTTTGGAAAGTTTGTCATTTAGGTGCATCACTAGGCATGTAGGGTCCCATACATGGTTCATAATTATTTTCTTACATATAATTAATGTTAAAATTGCTTCTTTCTATTTGTAGGAGAAAACAAGAAATGAGACCCGCATTGAAAAGCAATTGAGTAGGGACCGTACTACATGCCCAAGGAGGAGCCCCACTTTGTTAGCATGAGAATTCATATTTTATGGGCCCACATGATGAAGAAAGAGATTTGTTCAAGAATGGAAAGAAGATTTAAAGAAGCTTAGAAGAGTCAAACTTGCAAAAGAAGAAATCTAGTCCAAGAAGGAATCCCTCTCATGTGCAATCTTAAAGACCTTTTGAGGAGTCCAAAGATGGAAAGAATGGGACCACAAGACTATATCATTAGCAAGAAAAGTTGTCAAGATAGGAGGATTGCTTGGAGTTCAAGCCAGGATGGAAGAGGAGTCTTACCAAACAAGGAATATGAAAAATTATAAAAAGAAAGCCAACAAAGGGTTGGACGTCCATGAAGATAGAGTAGAAACTTTGGAGGTTTTCTCTCCCTCTCCACTCCCATCCACCCTCTCTCGCTAATCCATTTCTTCTTCTTCTTTTTTCTAATTCTTTAGACATAGGTTGAGAGATCATGTTGAGAGAATGAAAAAGAGAGAAGAATATTAATTTTTTTGAACTTTAAGATCAAGGAATAAAGACATTATTTGCATTGATTATGCGTATTCTTTATGTAAGTGATTTAATTTTCTTTTTCTAGGTCTTTTATGTGTTTTGATTGGAGACAATATTTCACATGATTAGATCTAGGGATTTGAAAATAAAATAAACATATTAAAAGTCGAGAGACAACAAGTAATCACTTGCATAAATTTTCTTACTCTGAGAAGAGAGGACCGCATCATCATCGCATTGTCAATATTTGTAGGATTGTCTAGTTTCTAAATCTTTGGTACTACTTTTTCCACTTTTTATTTTCCACCCTTTTTGTTTTATTTTAAGTTAATATTCTGATTATTATTTTATTTATTTTAAAAATTCTAGATTTAGAGATTACAACTTGCAATTTTTACATACTTAGTAGAAACTTTCTATTTTGTTACTTGCATAATCTATGGTTGGAAATTGTCTTTGTGCATACTTCATATTTAGAAATTGCATTAGAACAGGTTTTTGTTGCTGAAATCACAAGATTATCAACTGATTAGAAAGACTAAATTCAGACCTGGTATGTGAATAGTGAAAAATCCCGCCGCACAGTTTCAGCAAAATTGAATCAACTGTGTTACAAAAGTGCGTGATTTAAAAACCAGGTAAACGTGATTGTTTTGGTCCGAAAAATAGCAGATTTAAAGTGTGATAATTGGACTTTGAAACCCCAGAATTTCAGTCAAAAATAATCTCGAGAACCGTGTCAACCAGAGGCTCAAATAGGGGTAGTTGGGAAGCCTGCATTCAGATTTCAGCAGCAGAACAGTTCAAGTAGGCATCTTTAGGAGATCATATCTCTTTCGTTTTAAGTCCTTTTTCCATTCTTCTTTTTTTTGTTGTGTTCGTGCATCATCAGAGTATTGATTCCAGGCATTAGATTTAGGTTCATATCATCTTAGACGAGTCATACAGTCTAAAAAAATTGGGCATGTGCAAGAGTTTCCATACTTAGAATTTTTTACAGTATGCATCAGATTTTAGAAACTTGCATAAAATTGCATTGTTAGTATTTAGGGCATTATAGATCATTCATATTTGCATAAAAAGTGATTTTGGTAATTAGGATCTAATTTAGGAAAAAGAATTTGATTTATTTTATATTAAATTTGTTGTTTGATTTGTGCATTCTTTTGCAGGTTTTAATTTAATTAGTATTATCTAGATTAGGTTTCTTTATTTAGATTAGTGTTTTTATTTTGGAAAGTTGATGTAATTTAATTAGTTTCCATTTAGGCTAGATTCAATATTTATTTAGGATAGGTCATAGTTGGATAGATTTTCAAAGTCATTGCTCCCTGTGGATCGACCTGGACTCACCAGATTATTACTACAATTGCACCCTATACTTGGGGTCCGATCACCTGAGTCGACTCGACCCGGCCCTAATTAAGTTGGGTCTCTAAGTCCGAGTATTTTTCCTCAGCTGAGAGGCACATCACTAGTGATTTTGAGGACTAGCCTCCTTTATTTTATACCCTTTTATTTTTTATATATATATATATATATATATTACAACGGCTTATAGTTAGTAAGACAGGTGTCAATACCAAATCCTTAATTAGTAGTGGACTACTAGTGAATGCACTGCTAAAGCAGAGTATCCAGCATGCGTACATCATGATTTGCCAGAGGAGAAAGATCGAATGGAAGAAGCAGGCAAGAATAGAAAAAATTTGGTAGGGAAAAGTGCTTTGTTGGGCTTGTTCCCAGGTGAGAAAAAAGATCTTTCAACGCGTTGATTTCCTACTAAATAAATCGGGCTTCCATCAGGAGTTTTGTTTGTCGATCGGGATCAAAAACTCTCGCTTTATGCTTGAGAAACAGCCTTCCCGGCGACCTGAAGATGCTAAACTTGCTCAAACTCTTGGTGTCATGGGTAAAGAAATAGAAAATCGCTCCTGTTACATGGCCATTTCCTTCAAGATACTGGTTTGTTATCAATTTGGATGGAGCTTAAGGCGACAAGTCTCGGGCTTTCCTCTTGCAATTAGTATAGGTATTCTTGACCTAATTCCTTCAAACCCGGAAATCGTAGACAAAAGTACGCAGAGAAAGAGCTTTGATTGCTAACCCAATCTGCGCGCGGAAAGGCTGTTTATTACAAATCATGTACACAATCTTTAATATTTAACCCTAACTAACCTATTTCTCGAATAACAATTTAATTGTTATTTGATCACTATTGAATGTACAAGTGTCTTTGTTTATCATTCTTTTATATCGTTACGTCTAGGGCTAAGTGGAACAATAGTGGGCTTCATCAGAACTACCATCGGTTGAGAGTAGTCACGTACTTCTAATAATACCTTGGTCTAGGTTTGAGATTCATCTCGAGCCGGCCGAAAATTTGCATTTCATATTTTTCCGTCCGATCTGAAAACTTTCGTATGCACTCGCTTACTATATCAAAGGGATAAAGGGATCATAGCTTAACACTAATTCAAACTTTCACTGATTAAAACATAAATATGCACTATTTCTGACCAAGATGAGTATATGGAGATGGGTGTTGACTGGGACGTGTCTCTTCCATGGGGATCCGCTCCAATCCCTCCCGAGTTCCAAGGCTTGATGTTACGATATAGGTCTTTGTGAGGTTGTTGTCGCATCGTCACTTGGGATTATCCGCTCACAAGCTGGAGTTCTTTGCATACCGAGGCCACTGTGAAAAGCTTATGCATAGATACTCGTATTCTGGAGGTGCTAGCGTAGTATGGGGGCGTCTAGCTACCTCTGCTTTCGTACCGCTGTTGGAGAGGCATTGTCTGTTTGGGGGAGCTTTGCCCTAGTTGACTCGCCGCAACTAGGCGGCTGTCGTCTTTTTTCCTGACCAGCCGACCTTTGCCAATCCCGGAATGAAGTCCGGCTCCCAATGAGAAAGACCCAAAAAGCCGTTATTTATGGGCGAGGGGAGATCCCGCCCAACTCACTCCTCATCTTCGCGCTTCCTGGTGCACGGGGAAGAGTGGGGATGGGTGATGGAAAGGTCTTCCCATCACCGGAGTCGCTATCCGGGTTGAATCCAAAGCCCTCGGATTATGAAAGAAGAGATCTCTCTCCTGACTTATATGATAAAAAATGAGAGGGGTCTCTCTTCTATATCTATGAGAAAATAAATATATAAAGATCTTCTCTCTTCCTCTATCTATGAGAGGATAGATAGATAGATTTGATCTTCTCTTTCTATTTTTTCAATTTTTCTATTAGATAGATAGATAATAAATGGAAGACTTTATAAGGTAAGCGGTATGAGCTAGTAAACACTCACGAATTCGAACGGGATTGGATCATATCAACATAGGGAGGTCCAAACATCCCTCTATCCATCGATAGGAGTGAAAAGGCAAGACTGACTTCCGTCCATCCTTAAAGAAAGCTTTCGAGTCGCCTAATTAAAATCAATCAATCCTTTGGTAAGAAGTCCACTACGGATGCCTTCCAGCGAGGGGTTCGTGGTTCAATGCTAAATCTATCAGTCGATCCTTCATTCGAGCAATCCATCGCTCGTACTACTACTAATAATTAAATCGAACGCGAGTAGTTACCTTTTTGGTAAGGATTACCACCTGCTGTCCATCCATAAGTGGGCTTCCCGAGTCAGTCGGAGTCCACAATGAACATCCTGTATTCTATCGAGTGATAATTGATCCCTTTAGGCAAAGGTTGCCTTTCCGACCCTCTTTCAAGCAATCCAGTTCCATTCTTTGTGGCCTATTCTATTCCATCAGTCTTTCCGTTGATCGATCAATCGATCCGGGTTGGTTCTGAGTCGACCAAACAATCTATCGATCAATCTTTCGCAGAAAGGGATTGATGCGATCCGGAGGTTGTTCTATCATTCAATCAATTTGAATAAAAAAATCTCATAGAATCGAAATCAAATTGACAAGGAGAAAGGTGGGAATTCGATTAGATTAAACGCGATTCAGAGTTAGTGAACTAAGGAAGGGAGGGTGGACTTCTAGTGTAAATTCCTTTTGATATTCATCTTATTATGATTATGATGATGATGATCGACCGTTCTTCTCCTACAATTTTCGTCGAAAGGGAGTAGGGAGTCAGTCAGAGTGCCTTAGGTAATCACTCATCCTTCAGTCTTTCTAGCGATGGTATTTGCCTAAGTCGACTATGGAAACGCTTGCCTTTAGTCGTTAGGGCGAATGAAGGAAAGACTGCGAAAAGAATAATAACAAGAATAATAGGAGGAAGAAGAGGAAGGAGATCGATCGATCGAACGATAGATCGCGATCGCGAGTCAATCAGCGTATACTCCTCCCTCTCATAAACCTTTATGGGTAAGTTAGGGGAAGATAATTCTGTTTGAAACGAAGGAAAGCGGTCAGAACTCGTTGAGACTAATTCCATGGTTCAAATGGAGGCTTGGTCTATCTATTAGTTCCTTAGTCAAAAGTCGTTGGATGTTCGCCCTTGGATCTAACCAAGACAGGAGATTTCCGACAGCCTCATACGCCCGGCTCCGCCGAATATTCGGTAGCACACTTCTGAGTAGTTTCGGTATTCACCCCCAACTCTAGAAAAGGTAGTGCCCGAAGGTTCCATTGAACTCGGGGGTTGACCATTTCTCTATATAGTCAAAGGTAGCTGAGATCTGTAGCCGTAAAAGGGCAAACATCCAACTTTTTCCCGTTGAGCGACTTCCTTAGACCCTAATGAAAGAAGGCGGTAGCTTCGGACACTACCTTACCGCCGAGTTGGGCCACTAAAGGTCCCATTGAACTATTGGGGTTTACCCGATAATGTACCAAGGGCGAACTGCCGCCTATCTAGTATCTAAAGGCGACTGGTATCCTAAAGAATAGTAGAATCGATAACTCTAATTCCATTCATTCTATAGAATGACGGTAGCCTCCGACTAGTAGCGGTAGCTTTTCTAAGAAAAGGTAGTGGGCTATATATACTATCCTTCTTAGTAGTGCCCACCTTCGGTACGAGCTGTCCGCTAAGGATAGCCACTTACGCTTAGCTTACTACGGATAGCCACCTTTGGTACGGGCTGGCTGTACGAGAAAAAACCACTTGACAGTCAGTTACCTCACGCCCCTTCGATTCGGTACAGGCTATATATAGTCGTACATATGTAGCGCCATCTTCGATCAGCTTCCTTAGCTGGATCTTCGAATACCTTAGCAGGCCCTCCCTTTCGGTCAGCCGGGCCCCTTCGGTTAGTTCCTTCAGCGGGAGCCACTCCGTTGCCTTATTTCAACAATTTCAACAACAAATAAGTAAGCATAGATGTTCGCCCATGCGAGAAGTCATGTTCCTAGGGCATTGGGATAGGGGATGGCCAGATTAGGATGGACAAGCAGAAGGTGAAGGCAATAGAAGAGTGGGGAGTCCCCGTGACCGAGCTACGATCATTTATTGGCCTTGTGAACTAATATACCGTCGGTTCATCACTGGAAACACAAATGAGAGGGGTGGGAAGTACAACTACTATATTGATCTTGACTAAGGACTTATTGATCGTGAAATCCTTTGATCGGTGGCGCAAATACGGCTAGAGGAGAAGAAATAGAAATGAGTGCTTTCCCACTGCTATAAAGTCTTAACTGAAATGCAAATCTTTTATTGAGGCGGGCAACGATGGAGTTTAGCTGACTTCATCCATAAACCTAGAAAGTCACCGTCACTGGTACTTTGACTCTATAGGTAGGTATCGGTGGGGCTTGCGTAATGTAGTTGTAGTTAAGGTCTGCATTGAAGTAGCGCCTTTTTTTTAAGATCTACTGAAGTACCAAAGGCGAACCCGGCTCCCAGGCCGGGACGTCTGGCAGAATGCTTGGCCTCCAGCGCTGGAAGCGAGACCCGAAGGGTGAGCTTCTGGCGGTTAGCTTCTAGTCTGGGCTGGAAGGAGACTTTAGGAATGAAGGGAGGCATTACGGGCCGACTACAAGAAGCAAAGCTTCGTAGACTCGACAAGTCGCTTATAGAATGCCGACTACTAAGTGAAGTTCAGTAAGGGGGGGAAGCGAAGCTTAGCGAGCTTTAGTTGGCCGACCACTACATAAGCCGCTGGCGGAGAAAGCTCTTCGAGCTTCCCTTCATTCGTTGCTAAGCCAAGGTCCCAGGTCTCCGAGTCAGCCCGCGCTTTTTCGAAGAATCCTGCACCCATGGGCATACGGCCTGGCAGGCCTTCCCTTTCCGCCGGAGCTTCATGGGCGTTGCCCCGTTCCCCAATCAGATGTTTGGATGTGAGCTATACTCCGCGAGGAGCCACACGGGCGTATGGCCTTGCCTTGCCATTTGACCTCTCTTCCCGTGTGACTAGGAATGCTCAGTGACAACCTCTCAATTGTCACCGCCTGGCCTCTCTTGCTACCACGGTAGCACCTAGTGTGGTCAGCACCAATCGTGTTCGGGCAACGAAGCTTACACTCATTCACATTGGTTCATCCTGCTATGCCCCGGGCCTTTTGCTCTTCTAACGTAAAAGGTGGCCGGCCATTCGTCAAGGCCCAGGAATCCGCTGGACATCTCAGCGGCGGGATTGGATACCCGCATCCGATCGAAGTTCCATTTGAGTGCCCCCCTAACATAAAGGAGAGCTGTTTCTAGGTGGGTCGCTTCGCGAAAGACATTGCTTAGGACCAACGGGTCACACGACAGGTGCACGATCGACTTTGCACGCTCCATCCTTCGGCCCTTCGCCTATCGGCTTGGCAGGCAAGCTACCGAAGCGACTAGCTTCTACCGGAAGCAAAGCTTTGTAGAAGCTTCTAGAGGCATTCTGGTAGGAAGGCCGACCACTACATAAAGCGTAAGCAAGCACTTGGCTTGGGAGCAAGCTACCTTGATCCGCCTTCGGCTTCGATTCGTTATGCTCAGCAGCTCCAACAAGCCCTAAAGTTTCTTGCCGCCTAAAACTCTGCCAAGAAAGCGCTGCTTTACGTTTGATCCTATGTGCCCAGAGAACGCAATGCGTTCTCCACTTTCGGACCTCGCAAAGAGAGAACGTCTTTTTTCCGATGACTTTCTCTCTCATTCGCGGAGCGAAGAAAGCGGGCTTTGCCCCAGCTACCGCTATCCTTGGGAAACCAAAAGAGCTACCGAAGGAAAGGGATGCAGTCTCTCCCTTGGCCTTTGGAGAGGAGAGGGCAGAGAAGAAAACGTCCTTCGCGCAAGTTTTTTTGCTTCCTGCGCTGGCTTGGCTCTTCGACCAAGGAGGCATTCTGGTAGGAAGGCCGACCACTACATAAGCCGCCATCAGTCCAGGAGAGAAGCAAGCTACCTTTCTTTGATCCACTTTCCCGGGCAGGGAAGAGAACGAAAATAGGCCGCAGATGGTGGCCGTGGTAGGTTCGAGGATCTTACGCGGCGGAGCGAACTCTTCTATCGTGTTGCATTTCCTCTGGCGGCGTAGCCGCACCCCCTCGATCCATCGTACTGGAGCGATCCGAGAAGAACGATTAGGGTCATATTCGATCCTTTCTACAATGCCCATAGACGAAGTGCTTCGTTTCAGATCAATTCTTCGCTGCAATCGCTTCGATCCACCCCCTCGGTGAAAAACCGTAATACGCCCTGAGGAATTCCTCCCAGCGGACTTCCCTGTACTCAAAGTGAATTGTCTAAGTGCTCTCCCCTGTAGGCTTTGTCTCATTGTGTATCTCGTAATCATTCGATTCCGTCCGAATTAGCTCCTCCTCCTCCTTCTCCTCCGACGATCGTCGTTGGTCCTTCGTTCGTAGTGGTAAATGTATAGTGTTAAAGCTCACCCCTGCCTGCGAGACGAGAAACGGGCCCCCTCTTTTACATCACATGAATCATCCTATGTTGTCATCCGGGCGGGCCGCCTCCGGTCCGGTAGGGCGGTCGCCTTTACTTTAGAAGTAGCGCCTTTTGAATATGAGTAGGCGACTTGAATGTGTTAAGCATTGAGCTTTTATTTATTTATTTTTTTTAGCCCAATTTGGTTTGGATTATTGGAACCTTCTAGGCAACTCCCATAGACCTTCGGAGGTATGGAATGGTTACCTTAGTCACTAATATAACCGCTACTACTTCTTTGTCTAAGGAATTAGGTAACGAAGGTAGGCAACTCGAAGAGTTGTAAGCGCTACTGCAAGTGGCTGTCCCCTTTAAGGAAACCCATACCGAAGGTGGCACTATAGAAGGATAGCCTCGACGGGGTTCCTGCTATAAGGTAACCGACATAGGTTCACTATGACTATGGTTGTACTTTGCCCGGAGGTTGTTACCTTTCCTTTCCTTGGAAGGTTCAAATAAATCAATCGGTTCCAATATATTGTTGTTATATACCGAAATACGCTTGCTCCCAAACACAGGTCATGGCATCTGTGGCAGCCCTAGATATTCCTAGTTCAGACAGGACCAGGGATGAGGAGATTTCCCTGTAGCGAGGGGCAGGCCCTGTATCTCGATTTGGGACTGGAACTGTTTCCACCTATGCTTCATTCATTCCGATCCCTATGCGTTACACTCTCCATTCGCACCTAATACCAACACATCCAACTAAATTACATATAACACAATTGCTCGTATAAGATCTCTTCCCCCTACTACCTCCCCTTCTGCTGGTGAATGATCTCAATTTACTGCTACTTATCGAAAAGGAAGGGATGTTCGCTCTGGAATTGCTCTTCCGGTGCTAGAACGTCATATAGCTCTGGCTTTCAAACGTCGAATGAACTCTGCTCCTACTCCCATCTATTTATATTATGCCTACATGGACTCCTATCTAGCTACCTACCTCGTTGGTCTACCTTCGCGCACTCTATGTTCCTATACCAGCAAGCACTTGGGCAGAGTCAAGTGTTGCAACGAGCGAAGCTTCAAAAGCGAAGCGAGCCAGCAAAGTACTCCGCAAACTACGGCAGCAAGTGAAGGCGCCCCGCCCTGTGACGTAAGAAGGCGCCGCAACGCGCAGGTTGTTCTGTTGCGACCCGCCAAAGCCAGCCAAACCAAAATCAAATGACTATCCAGGGGTAAGGGGCGCCAACTGTATATTAAAGGGAAGTGAAGGCGACCCTCCCGTGAAGGCTTACAGATAGAGTACACGTCTTCATTGGCAAAAAAGCCCGAAGGGGCCAATATTATACAGCTTGTTGTTGTTTTTCGAGTTCGTGGTCGAGAGTGCGTCTTTGGCTATCAGTCCCTCAGAGCCTACCCCTTTGGTTGTTCCTCTGTTAGGGGCGGGAAGTGCAGGTCTTGTCTGATTCTTGGGAGTAGTATTTCCGGTATCTGTCTTTCTGTCGGGTTAGTAGTCCTGTCCGGAGCGGATTAGCTTTCTTGTCTTCCCTTTGCCTTTAAGCCGGCTAGTCTGGTTGTTCGAGTGAGGCGGGAAGGAGTGGGCTACCTTGTTTGCGAGTTGCCCCTATTCTTAAGCTTAGTGGGTGTTCTGGCTTCTAGTAGTTTCGAGTGAGGGAGTTGCTCTTGGAGCTACCCTTGGAGTAGGGATTGGAAGAGTCTTTCCTTAGTAGTCCTCCGGTGGATGAAGGCACCCGTCAGGGCCTACGCGATTCTTGCCGACCGTTAAATAGCGCCGTTTAGTGGCGTTAGTCGGGAAGTGCTTCCTCGCAAGAAGCTGACGACACAGGGGGCGCGGTATGGGTGTGGGGGGTCAGCAGGGGGGAAGTGAATCCAAGCACAAGCAGAGGGGGGTTCAGCCGGGGCGGAGGTTTCAAAAGGATATGGGGAGTGACGTCCGGCTAAGCTAGGCTAAGCAAGGGTAGTCCAAGCTGGGGGTTATTCATCAGGGGGGAGTCCAGGCCGTCCAAGTCAAGGCTAAGCCGGCAAGTCTGGCTAGTCTGGCAAGTCACAGAAAGGGGGGCAGTCAATCCACGCTGTGCGTCAGGTTGTTTTGGGTCCCTAAGGGAAACCACTCTTCCTCTGCCCTTCCCGTCTTAGCGGCCCTATCCTTTCGTCAGCTTTCTAGCCTCTTAGTTGCGACTCGTTTTGTGTTTGAGTTCCTTTTTTGTAAGGGAAGCCCTTAAGCGGGATTGGTTGGGGGCGGGTATAGGGGTTCACAGGGGCGCACTCAAGACAATTCAAGACAACTCAAGTCCACGTCTTTAGTCAGGAAGTAAGGAGTTGTTGTCCCGAAGGGCCTCATGGGAATGCGCGGATTAGTGGATGGGGTTCCCTTTCTTGAGGGAGGCCCTGACGTGAGGGTAGGGGTGGAGCTTGGTGTTCTCCTTCGGCAAGTTCAAGGAGAGTGGTCTTACTTATAGAAGTAATGGGGACCTCACTTGAAAGAGGTGAAAGGAAAAAGAGAAGATGAATGCAGGAAAGCGGTAAGGCGGGAAGTCGTCTTGTTCCTTCGGGTTGCTACGTCTAGTTGTTGTTGCTCTTCTTGCTTCTGTTAAGCAGTCCCGAAGGCGGCCTCTTTGTTGGGCGAATAGGCTTAGTCGTCTTGTTGCTAGCTTGATGGCTGTGACGAAAGAGCAGGCAACATTTCCTCCGATTCATCAAACCGCAACACTTGATGTTGATGTTGCCCCGCTTGCTGCTTGCACCGTTCACTACGTTCACTCACTCCTTCAGGAACATAAGAGATCAAATTCGTTCATCAGTCGGTCTTTTGTTATCCCCAAGAGCTACTGCACTACGCCTAGCTTACGGAGGGAAGGAAAGGAGGTATTTTAGACTGTAGCCTACTTTAAGGTTTAAGGCGAGTTCGGCGAAGGATACTAGCCAGACCGAACGGAGGGATGGTTATATAACTCAAGCCTACTACTGCGGGCACGGGACGGAAGGATTATAGAAGACTCCACTTACTGGCGGGACTTGCGAGGGGCGTGCCTGTCGATCCGGATGGCTGGCTGGTCAGGCCGAGCCAACTCTATGGCGGTGCAACTCGATGATTTGTGGTCTTGGGACTTGAGTTCCTTAGCAGGGCGAGGGCAGTGCCCCTACCCCACCTGAATTCCTTTTGCATTATGGATGACAAGGCGCCTTGTATGTGCCGGTTGTGAAGGCAAAGTAGGAGGCGCGCTAGTATAATGGTTTCAGCCATGCTGCTGAAGAAAGGCTTGCGCAAGGGCCAGGAGACGTATCTGTCTGCCTTGGTGGTACAGGAGGGTCCGAGCCATAAGGTCTAAGGGGAGGCACCCCTTCCTTAAGGAGATTCAGCAAGTGTTGCTGGAGTTTGCGTTTTACCTTAGTTGTTGCCTGCTGAACTGCCACCGAGGGGGCGGGCGCAGTAGACCACCGAATTGAGTTTTCGCCCTTTGCTAGGCCGCTTGCCTTTGCACCTTACCGAATGGCACCAGCCGAGCTAGCGGAGCTGAGGCAGCGTTAGCTCGGCAAGCGCTAGCTTGGCTGCAGGGTTTACCAGCAAGCCTTTTGGAGCACCAGTTTTGTTTCAGCGGAAGCGCGACGGGAGCTTGCGGCTATGTATTGACTAAAGAGCCCTGAACATAACCAAAAAGAAGAACCTCTTCCCCCTATTGCCGACTTGTTTGATCGGGGTAGATACTTCACAAAGTTAGACTGAAGGTCCGGGTACTATCGACCTTCGTATAGCCGAAGGGGATGAGTCCAATACGACATGTGTCACTAGATATGGAGCATTTGAGTTCTTAGTGATGCCCTTAGTTTGGGGGCTCACCAATGCCTCCTTTTCTTAAAGCTCTTTCTTTCCTCTGCTTTGATCCCCTTTCACTTCTTCCCTTTTTCTATTTCTTTTCTCCTTATGGATCACCTTCTTAAGACTCCTTTTGAAAGCCAATGCTCTTAGGAGGAGGAGCAGATCGACATGAAACTCAGGACGAAAAAAAGAAAGGGGCAGTACCTTCAAAATTATCAGGCATTGAGTTTGGCAGGGGGTAGGATTGAGGCAGCCCTAAAAGCCGGAAAACTCCCATCCTTGAACGAGCCTACTTCTTCCCATGCACCATCAAGCTAAAATGGTAAACGAGGGAATAGTGATAGGAAGCCTAGCCCTAATAACCCTGGTCCTAAGCCGATAGGGGATGTTCAGACTCTCCATCCTACTCCTCAACAAGGTCAGCTCATGTATCTGTACCCGCCCCCTAACCCTTGTTGGCCTATGTTCAACCACCTACTCGTGTATACAGTCAACCTCAGCCTACTCCCGCGTACGGCCAACCATCCACCTCGATGTTCAACCAGCAACTCCAACCAATGCAGCAGTTTCCGATCCCACAACAGCAAGAATCTATTGGTCAAGGTAGGCGACAAGATAGGCCTCGTCGGGAATTTACCGACCTAGGAAAACCCCTCAGCCAAGTCTTGCCTGTGCTAGTCGAGCAAGGTCTTTTGGTACCTCTTCAACCAAGGCCACACCCCGACCCCCTGCCAAAGAATTTTGACCCCCATGCCAAATGCTTGTATCACCAGAACAATGGTCATTGGACAGATAGGTGCTGGCCGTTGAGGCATGCCATTCAAGATCTGATTGACAAAGGGAAAAGTGATAGTGCAAGACACTCAGGGAACGACTCCCGCCGCCAACATTATGCAGAATCCCCTCCCAACTCATGCTCCACAAAGCGCGACTCCTTCTAACCCGGTAAATACCCTCGATGAAGCCGGTCCAAGGTTCGATCCATCGGTTTTAATCCGTAACGTCCAACAAATGAAGGGTATTACACAAGAATGTAAGGATTTCGAGATGACCCACTGTGTTTCGATTCATCCATCAACACCACCACCCCATTCATACTCCGGCCAGACCCACCCAAAAACCCATTCACTACACCGTTCATCCTACCAAACAACCTCCCTACTCGTCTATTTATTCTCCAAACACCATCACCACGTCGGCCAATCCAATCCATTCATCCTCCAAGCACCACCACCACGTTCGACCAGTCCATTTATCATCCCACCACTCACCCAACCCCATGTCCATTCTCTCTCTCAAATCAACCAACCCATCAAGCCGACCCTCACCACTCCCGTGATTCTCGAATCTTCGAAACCAGTCATCTTGCAACCATTTAAACCAGTGGTGATCGAGCGACCGGATACGCGACGGATGCCATTAGAAACTCAGATGATGAGTATGAAGAGGTCGATGGAAACTGAGCAAGGATGTGGAGAAGTCGGAAATGTGACCCAAAGCGGTCGATGTTATAAGCCGGCTCATCTTAGGTCGGACAATCCTGGGAACGAACAAGAGAGCCAGAATCCCACGCCTCCCGCTACACAACCGGCTAGAAGACCCGAGTACGAAGTGGCCAACCAATTGAAGAGAACTCAAGCGCGCAAATCTCTATCTGGGAATTGCTCATGACCTCGCCAGCCTTACAACATAGGGGAAGGAAGCACTCCTCCAATGACTCCTCCCAATGAAGACGGATCTGATTGTGCTTTCCTACTCACATCCCGATCCGCTCCAGGCACCACTTGTCAATCCATCCCATCGGCTTAGATTCGGTAGCTCCCCGGAAACCCACCCAACTCAATCATCTTCCGCTTCATACGCTTCCCAAACAGCCTCCTCTCACTCTGCGTCCGAAGCCAGACACATCGGATCCATCATCCTGAGACTCCTTGTCACACTCTCACTTCCGACTCTACAATCCTATGAAGTTCACTCCTTCGGATCCGCCTACCTCCAACAACGGATTCCGCATTACACGATGCTCTGTCCTCCGCTGCAGAATCTGCTGCTCCAGCAAGAAAACGGATGCGCTAACGCGCAACGGCTTTCGCGCTAGGGCGCTCATCCGTTGCTTGTTGGATAAATATTCTTATTCTCAATCTCTGGCCTTTGTTTCACCCTATTTACTTTACGGATGTGAGACCGACTTCTCTTACAGAGCCTTTCTATCTATCTAAATGATAAACAATAAAAGGAAATAATAGGACTTGGATCTCAAGTAAGGAGGATTACCTCGTTCTACAACTTGAGTAAGGCTGACCCAGCCATAGCTGACTCCGGGGGTGTTCAATTCGTTAGGCAAAGAGGTCATCTCCTAGGTCAATGGTCTCTGTCTCAGCTAGCTGCCGTGATAGGAACTCAAAGCCTCGTCATCCGCGGAAAATCAAACTATTGCGTAGCCTTCATACCCCCTTCCGGCACAACAAAAGCAAAGGTTGGCAACCCAGGCTCTCTTCCGTCAACAGATGAGTATGAACTATTTGCATAGCTTCATATATAGGCATAATTTTGAGTTTTTTCGATTGGGCTTTCCGAGTGCTTGGCCAGGGTTGCTTGATGTGGCTTTCGAGGCCCTATGTCATTCTTTGGGGAGTCCAGTCATCTCAGCATTGGACTTGACCCGACTAGAACTTGATTCGCGTAGTACGTAGTCCCAGTCTCACTTGGATCGCTTCGAACAACATGGTTCACCTGTTTGATTCGTGGATTCGTTCCTCCCCTGGCGGAAAAGAAACTACTCCTTGCCCCAACAAACCCCAATCCTACCCTTCCCGCCGTACTAGCAACCCGGTCCGCTTCGAGATCAGTTCAATCAGCGGCTAAGTCCGCTTAAGTACTCACTTCCGCTCCGCGGTAAGCATGCGAGTCAATTAGCCCCTTGACCACTTCTGTCTCTGAACTCACTTTTCAAGTCTTACCTTTTCCCCGAGATCGGTTCATCACTCGCAAACCGGCCAGTCAGCGGTTTAGTCAACGAAAAGCAAGTACAATACAAGTACGAAAGGAGCTAACCAACCAAGCTCGGAAAGACTACCTAAAGACTCCTCCGCTTGTACGCTGCAGGTGCTTTCCATTTATTATTCATTCGACGTTTTGGCTGCGGGATTTCGGGTGAGGTACGGTGTCCGGTTCATTCAACCTATTCTTTGTTGGTGCCTGCTCCGATTCTCTAAAACCGAGACTCCGAGACCTACGAATGATTCTTTTACGATCTTTTGGCGGTACCACCACATTCTCTTTCTATTTAAGTAGGTTATAAACTCTTTTTAACAGCCTTATAACGAGTTCGGCTTGTTAGCGTCCCGGGAAAGGAAAAGTGCATCAATCGATTATAAATCTATTTTAGTGCATTCGGATACTACTGGTCCAGTTCAGATTGTTAGTCATAGAGTCCCGAAGTACTCCTTCATTCAAAGAGCTTGGCCCGGTTCAGATGCCCATTCCTCAACGGGCTCTCTCTCTCTATGGTTAGCTAGCCCCAAAAAAGTCAACAAGGGCAAGGTTAATACTGACTTTTACTGAATGCTCGCTTAAGGCCTCTACGAGTAGCGCTTTCTATTGGCTAGCGGGATTCCTAAAAGAAGAGTGGTTTCCTTTCTTTTTCAGGGAGGACTGACTTAGATTATGTAATAGACGGCTGGCCCAACAAGGACAGTACGAAGCCTCTCAGATCGCGTTAGAACGACTTATACGCGTTCTTAAGCAATTCAATGCGCATTTATAGAGCGAAAAAGGGCTTTCGAGTGAGCTTGGGGGATTCGATCGAGGTCAAGGATTGGTCTATGCAAATGGTA
Organism: Camphora micrantha; assembly: GCA_003546025.1. Lineage (NCBI taxonomy): Eukaryota > Viridiplantae > Streptophyta > Magnoliopsida > Laurales > Lauraceae > Camphora > Camphora micrantha. The sequence continues at coordinate 27,314 of QPKB01000408.1, forward strand.
GTTGCTCATTTTTCTCCTCCCCATTTTTTCATAATGATCTTCCGATGGATAAGGGGGATCTTCCAGAGAATATAGATCTGCTGGAGAAGAAAGATCCACTGGAAAAGAGATATTCGTTAGAGAATGGAGATCGAAAAAAAGTGTTTTGGTAGGCGATTTTTTTCTTTCCCTTTCTGTATCGGAAAGT
>QPKB01000409.1:0-15160 GCA_003546025.1 Camphora micrantha
ATATTCACATGGATTTTTGACAAATATTTGAAAACAAATCAAAATTTATCTGCTCATCATTTTTTACACTTTGATTGAGCCCCAATTTAGGTCTGAAGCATTCACTTCGCATTCAATTCAATGTCTTCCATTGTGTTAAATAGATTTGGGGGTCCTAGAATGCCACCAAATAAACAAGAAAAAAATCCTCACTTTTTCCTTCCTTTTCCAATCACCTAACATCCCATGAACATCTTATTAAACACATAAGTGCGCTAAATGAACGCCATATTATAACAACAATATGAACAATGGTTGCAAAATGGATTGTTTTAATTATTCAAGTTGTGGCTCGACCCTCTTTGGCCTATGTCGTTGCTTCAGCTCCTCTATACGGTTAAAAGTGACCTGTTAAATAAATTTATTCTCCTAATACAATTTGCCCATGTTTCATGATTAATTGACTGTCCACTACTCACATGCTGTTAGCTTTGCCATAAATTGCTATTAAAATTCTGGTCCGAATCAAATTTAAATGCAAGGATGAATCCGAAAAACATAATTTGATGACGTTTTTCATATGAATCCGAATCCAATGGTCAAACATTTCTTCCTATTGACGTGAATTTTTTTTTTACATTTATTGGAGCAGAAATTGAATTGACAACTTAGATCCATCACTACAAAAAAAAGGGTGTTTATATCGGCTAAAAACCGATATATAAAAGACCTATTATATCGGTTTTTCTGTAAACTTCAAACCGATATAAGTACCCCCGATATAATAAACAACTATAACCGATATAATATGTGTATTATTTCATATCTGTTTTTGGACAACTGATGTCTTTTGAACCTGAAATTATAACACATATTATTGTAAAACCGATATAAAAACCAGCGAAACCGATATAAATTTTTTTTTATAATATCGGTTTTTGGACAACTGATGTCTTTTGAACCTGAAATTATAACACATATTACTGTAAAACCGATATAAAAACCAGTGAAACCGATATAAAAAATATTTATAATATCGGTTTTTGGACAACTGATGTCTTTTGAACCTGAAATTATAACACATATTACTGTAAAACCGATATATAAAAGAGTGAAACCGATATAATTTTTTATATAATATCGGTTATAAATGGCTTTGTTATATCGGTTTTTTGAACCTGAAATTATAATTGTATTATATCGTTTGTTCTACAACTGATATAATATTATATATGTTTTTTTTTTAAATCAAAAGAATTTGCATTGCCGCAGTATCCTTGCAGTACACTGTACACCAATAAAACTTTGCACTGTATATACAAAGTGATCATAACTAATAACTAACATAAAGCTTGACTAGACAAATCCCTATGGATCATATATAGTATATATCTACATTGTCTTCCCTGGGATGTACAAAAAGTTGAACTATATATATAAACAAGAAAAACCAAAACCTTGCATATGTACTATGTAGCATATGATCACCTCATAAAGATCTGGATGCATAGACACATGGATTAGCAGATTATGCAAGTGTTGGTTTTGGAATTTGCTTTTGTCTAATGTGTGATAATGAAAAGTGAAGGGTTGGGGAGGAAAAGGGTCTACTGGTGATGGTAAAATAAAATGGGAATCAAAGGACAGTCTCCTACTACTTTTCCATGGAAGATCCGCAGCATGTTCTCTCTATCTCCAAGCTGCTGTAATCTTCTTGGATGTGGTGGCTGTCATTAGATGGTTGGAAAGGTGCATATATATATATATGCTTCCTATCTTATGCATGAAGAACTATACAGTAAATGAGATTTCCTAGTAAAAATAGCCGCCATGTGCAATCAAACACATTGCCGTGTCTATTTCGATTTACTTGCAAAATCATTCTCGCATAAAAACAGTCTAAAGAGAGAGACTTGAAAGAATCCTCTAAGCGCATAGTTTCACTACTAAAAAAAAGGGTTTTTATATCGGCTAAAAACCGATATAAAAGACCTATTATATCGGTTTTTCTGTAAACTTCTGTAAACTTCAAACCGATATAAGTACCCCGATATAGTAAACAAACTATAACCCGATATAATATGTGTATTATTTCATATCGGTTTTTGGACAACTGATATCTTTTGAACCTAAAATTATAAACACATATTACTGTAAAAACCGATATAAAAACCAGTAAACCGACATAAATAAAAATTTATAATATCGGTTTTTTGGACAACTGATGTCTTTTGAACCCTGAAATTATAACACATATTACTGTAAACCGATATAAAAAACCAGTGAAACCGATATATAAAAAATATTTATAATATTGGTTTTTGGACAACTGATGTCTTTTGAACCTGAAATTATAACACATCTTACTGTAAAACCGATATATAAAAGAGTGAAACCGATATAATTTTTTATATAATATCGGTTATAAATGGCTTTGTTATATCGGTTATAATTGTATTATATCGTTTGTTCTACAACCGATATAATATTATATATGTTTTTTTTTAAATCAAAAGAATTTGCATTGCTGCAGTATCCTTGCAGTACACTATACACCAATAAAACTTTGCACTATATATACAAAGTGATCAAAACTAATAACTAACATAAAGCTTGACTAGACAAATCCCTATGGATCATATATAGTATATATCTACATTGTCTTCCCTGGGATGTACAAAAAGTTGAACTATATATATAAACAAGAAAAACCAAAACCTTGCATATGTACTATGTAGCATATGATCACCTCATAAAGATCTGGATGCATAGACACATGGATTAGCAGATTATGCAAGTGTTGGTTTTGGAATTTGCTTTTGTCTAATGTGTGATAATGAAAAGTGAAGGGTTGGGGAGGAAAAGGGTCTACTGGTGATGGTAAAATAAAATGGGAATCAAAGGACAGTCTCCTACTACTTTTCCATGGAAGATCCGCAGCATGTTCTCTCTATCTCCAAGCTGCTGTAATCTTCTTGGATGTGGTGGCTGTCATTAGATGGTTGGAAAGGTGCATATATATATATATATATGCTTCCTATCTTATGTATGAAGAACTATACAGTAAATGAGATTTCCTAGTAAAAATAGCCGCCATGTGCAATCAAACACATTGCCGTGTCTATTTCGATTTACTTGCAAAATCATTCTCGCATAAAAACAGTCTAAAGAGAGAGACTTGAAAGAATCCTCTAAGCGCATAGTTTAACACTACTAAAAAAAGGGGTTTTTATATCGGCTTGAAATTTATAATATCGGTTTTTGGACAACTGATGTCTTTTGAACCTGAAATTATAACACATATTACTGTAAAACCGATATTAAAACCAGTGAAACCGATATAAAAAATATTTATAATATCGGTTTTTGGACAACTGATGTCTTTTGAACCTGAAATTATAACACATATTACTGTAAAACCGATATATAAAAGAATGAAACCGATATAATTTTTTATATAATATCGGTTATAAATGGCTTTGTTATATCGGTTTCTGAACCTGAAATTATAATTGTATTATATCGTTTGTTCTACAACCGATATAATATTATATATGTTTTTTTTTTAAATCAAAAGAATTTGCATTGCCGCAGTATCCTTGCAGTACACTGTACACCAATAAAACTTTGCACTGTATATACAAATTGATCATAACTAATAACTAACATAAAGCTTGACTAGACAAATCCCTATGGATCATATATAGTATATATCTACATTGTCTTCCCTGGGATGTACAAAAGTTGAACTATATATATAAACAAGAAAAACCAAAACCTTGCATATGTACTATGTAGCATATGATCACCTCATAAAGATCTGGATGCATAGACACATGGATTAGCAGATTATGCAAGTGTGGTTTTGGAATTTGCTTTTGTCTAATGTGTGATAATGAAAAGTGAAGGGTTGGGGAGGAAAAAGGGTCTACTGGTGATGGTAAAATAAAATGGGAATCAAAGGACAGTCTCCTACTACTTTTCCATGGAAGATCCGCAGCATGTTCTCTCTATCTCCAAGCTGCTGTAATCTTCTTGGATGTGGTGGCTGTCATTAGATGGTTGGAAAGGTGCATATATATATATATATGCTTCCTATCTTATGCATGAAGAACTATACAGTAAATGAGATTTCCTAGTAAAAATAGCCGCCATGTGCAATCAAACACATTGCCGTGTCTATTTCGATTTACTTGCAAAATCATTCTCGCATAAAAACAGTCTAAAGAGAGAGACTTGAAAGAATCCTCTAAGCGCATAGTTTCACTACTAAAAAAAAAGGGTTTCTATATCGGCTAAAAACCGATATAAAAGACCTATTATATCGGTTTTCTGTAAACTTCAAACCGATATAAGTACCCCCGATATAATAAACAACTATAAACCGATATAATATGTGTATTATTTCATATCGGTTTTTTGGACAACTGATGTCTTTTGAACCTGAAATTATAAACACATATTACTGTAAAACCGATATAAAAAACCAGTAAAAACCGACATAAAAAAATTTATAATATCGGTTTTTGGACAACTGATGTCTTTTGAACCTGAAATTATAACACATATTACTGTAAAACCGATATAAAAACCAGTGAAACCGATATAAAAAATATTTATAATATCGGTTTTTGGACAACTGATGTCTTTTGAACCTGAAATTATAACACATATTACTGTAAAACCGATATATAAAAGAGTGAAACCGATATAATTTTTTATATAATATCGGTTATAAATGACTTTGTTATATCGGTTTTTTGAACTTGAAATTATAATTGTATTATATCGTTTGTTCTACAACCGATATAATATTATATATGTTTTTTTTTTAATCAAAAGAATTTGCATTGCTGCAGTATCCTTGCAGTACACTGTACACCAATAATACTTCGCACTGTATATACAAAGTGATCATAACTAATAACTAACATAAAGCTTGACTAGACAAATCCCTATGGATCATATATAGTATACTAGGTATGCCCTGCACGTGCAAGGCACGTGCAACAAATATATGAAGAAAATTGTAGGTGGTGTTGAAAAACCACCTCAAATAGCATCATTCCATCATTCAACATTTGATTGTATATGCAGGCTAAAAAAAGATTCTCAAATAACCATGAGCAACGCACACAAGAAACTCAAGTGCAAATGATAGCAGGCACGAACACCACATTCAATTGAATTTGTTCTATTAATTGTATATAGCATGAAACAACTGAGATAGTTGGGCAGCTAACATGAAAACATGACATAAAAATATCTAATTGAATATATAGATAAATGCATCATTCCATCTGTCAATGCAAAAGAAAATAAGACCATAGGCATAAAACAAGATAGAGTGACAGAGAACATTAGCTACATGTGAGCCAGTGCTTTGGCATTGCAGAAGACCTTCCTTACACAACCCAACAAGAAAAACAAAACTAATGTAACCACAAAAGAAATATATATATAAATCCAAAATATTTTCACAAACAATTAAATCTGATTTGAAGGATGAAAATTGTATTCATCCTAGTAACAAGGCATAGATAAAGAAAAACAATTGACAACTGCATATAAATAGCACCATCAATGATTGAATACCTTGCAATTCAATAATGAGTTCTTTGTGCTAATAAACTGTTTAACCTGAGCATTGACTTGGTGGTTATTTATTTTCTTGATACAATTATACAAATCACAGGAATTAAAAAAATCACTCAACCTAATAATTAGAATAGCTAACATAAAAGCCATTTAACAACGCTACTTACAAATTTAAAATGCCTCCTGTATTGCCTCAAAGTAGTCATCTCCAATTTCCTAAAGTTCACTGTCTGCAGGGCATGCATTTAAAATTTAAAGATTAAGGTTTCTTTTAGATACAGTTAAATAAAGATAAAGAATTAAACATATTGTATTGACATTCCCAAGCAATTGATTGAAGAAGTACACTCAATTGTTTTTAGATGATTCTTTAAGTTCAACTGGAAAATACAATGTAAAGTTCAATCTCTCCATATGCTTACCAAGGAAATGGCATTTGTGGTTGTAGCCATCCAGTGCTCCCAAAGAAATGTGCCTACTCTGAATCCCCGGCAAAAAATGCTTGATGGATCAAGTAGTGCATGAACAGTGCAACTTGTGGATAAAACAGAGTTACATTTATCTAGATTTATAGGTAAAATGGTTGCTCTTTGTCTTTAAACAATTAATCAAGATTATGATTTATAAACAACCTGCTGTGTTAATGACCCTGCATCACTTGAGCAATCTAATAATTGTATCAATGATAAATCATATGACTTAAAATTATGAAAGCAATTGTAGGAGTTTCATGGAAATGTTAGGAATTAGGCCAAGAGCAAAATGAGGAGAAATCAGCAGAAAGTGGATGGAGAGAGGGGAAAAATAATAATACCTTGTTGAAGTTGAGAGTCAAATCTGGTGAGTGTATGGTCTGGAAGAGAAGGAAACACCATTTGCATCATTGAGATGACAAGTCCTCTTTCCAATGCCACTTAACTTTTTTCCCCAAAGAAAATGAAGAGAAATCAGGGATTTATTGAAGTTTCATGAAAAACCTGAAGCAATCAAGACCACAACCAGAGACAAAGACATGAAAATATGATCTCAAGATAAATATTTTCAAGAAAAGGCACAATTAAAGATAAACATTTTCAAAACAAGAACCCAAAACATCAAAAGATATAATAATTAGTCATGATAAAATAAAATAAAATAAAATGCTGACAAGCACAAGCCTTCATTCAAGGCCACATTTTTTTTCCTTTTTTTAATGGTAACACACCAAAACCCAAATCTAATCTAATAAAAAACAAGGAAAGCTACCAAATTACCAAATTTGCATTACCAAAGACCAAGCCTAAACACCGAAAGTAGAACCAAATCACTGGGCTAAAATGAAGGTAGCAAAATGAGATTAGTGCAGTGAGAATGGAATGGAATAAATAAGGCCCTGATTGTATAGACTTTATTGGGTCACATCCTTTGGCAAAATCTCCATTGGATGGTTGCAATCATTAGTTGACACTAATTTGAGTGAAGTGTTGTCTCAATTGAAGGGACACTTGGTATGGTTACTTACAACAACAACTAATAACAGGTTGAGCTGGACCTAGTGGCCCATAAAAAGCAATTTCTTTTTTACTTTTGAATCCAAAGTGACTTACCTGTCGGAAGGTCTCAAGAAGAACTATTGATCAATACTTCTGTTTTGCAAGTCTTGCAGTAGTAGCTTCTTTGTCAGTCAATGTGGACCTCACTCATACCAAATAAACATGATCCGATAACCATAACCATCCATTCAAGGGTCCTAAGCTTTAATGGCTCTGTAGGTGCATATGTAACCATTAGAATTATGAGCTCTTTTATATGGTTGGATACGATCATTTTGTTGAATTGATAATTGGCAAACCTTTAGAAATTGAAGTTGAATTTTCTTCATGATTCATCATATGCACAGTTATCATATGATATTCAACTTCGGATCAACCCAATGCAGATGAGGTGATTAATTCATTCACCTGATCATTTATCATCTGAAATACTTCAAATCCAATGTTGAAGACCACTTGGATCAAAGTGGGAAATTGGGCATGTCCTTCTTCTCCAAGAGGAAGAATCCATGTCATTGGGCATGTCATTGTGGGATTAGCAAGCAAGCTCATGACATTTCCAAGATGAAATCCAGCCATGGAAATTCCTACTGCACTTGCACGTTCATGGCTCAGAAACCACCTATCCAAAATAATAAAATAAAAATTGTCACAAATAGGTGGGGAATTCAATCACATGGAACAAGGAGATGGGAGAGAGAAAGAAATAAAGGAAACAGAGGGAGAGAGAAGGAGTGAAATGGGTGGAATGGGAGTTGACTCCCGTTGGCAGTGAGTGGGGTGAGAGAGGGGAAGAAAGTAAGAGAGAAATAAAGAATGAGATGGGCGGGGCTGATCCATAAAGGTGCGAGACAAATCATGCTAATCTTCCCAAAAAAAAAAAAAAAACACCCATAGATATTTCACCCACCATCAGTTGGGCAATGAGAGAAATGGGTATGTAGAAGTGGGTCTTGAGTAGGAAAGAGATTTCTATGTTCTAACCTCCCTGGGCCCATAGACTGCAGCAATCACTTTGGTGTTTCCCATATCAAAAATAGCAGACCTATGAATTTTTCAGAAGAATACAAATAAAAAAGATGACAGCTTTCACAAGTAGCATCAATTCTCAATAAGGAAGTAGAGAAACAGAAATAAACAAAAAGGGGTAGAGAGAGATTGAGAAAGAAAGAGAGAATACCCCTCTGCTTTAGCAACAACACCAATCTCTCATCTAATTTGCCTCATCAAAAAAACCCAACAAGGAATCATACAAATAAAACTACTATCAGAAGGGAAGACTAAACATTCCCCAGATGAAACACAAGTCAACCAAGAAAAAAAATCATTTGACAGAGAGAGTCTTACCTCCATTGGACGACGACCGTCCAAACGAAGTCCTTCTGGGCTCATGTACACCATGATGAACAAGAGAGAGAGAGAGAGAGGATTATCAAAGGGCATGTATGAGATCATTTCTTAACTGCTCTAGTTGATTTTTAAGTCGCAACCATTAGCCTCCCATATATCCCAAACGTGATGAGATCTGTGCGTAGAGATCTCCTGTGGTCGTCTTCTTCTCCGACCTGCGTGTAGAGATTTCATTCCTTGATAGCCTCCGATTTCTGCTCTTGATTAGAGAAATACATAACCAAACCCATTCTTCTTGCCAACGTATTTTCGGTGGTGGGAGAATGAAAGAGAGAAACAGGGAATGAATGAAGAAAGGAAAAAGGGGAAAAAGAGAGAGAGATGGGGCAGGCTGGGTTCGGTGGTGGCCGGCGCAGGTGATCATGGAGGTCGCCGACGGCGACGGTGATGATGCCGGGACGGTGGGGCAGCGAGGTGTTGGGTGAAGGAGAGATGAATGAGTGATGAGAGAGTAGAGAAGAGAGGGGACAAAGAGAGCTTGGTGGTGGTGATCGCTGGAGATGGGGGAGCTCGGCGACGATGGCAGCACGCCATGAGGGAGGGAGAACGAGGGAGATGAGATGAGAGAAGAAGAGGGATGAGGGGCTGCTGCTGGGAGTGAAAATGAGGAGAGGAATGGGTTTGCCCTAGTAAAGGAAAAGGGGGAAAAAGGGAAAATGGGTGGGGGTTTTTGCCCGTGGGATAAGGGGGAGGGGGGGGGGGTATGATGTGAGTGAGGTGGGGCCCACACGAGATGAGATGGAAATTAATAAAATGGGCTTGGATGGGTACGGGTCAAGTTAGGTTTTGGGTCGGGTTCGAGGGTTCAGATCGAAATGCAATAAAAGGATAAAGTCCGGGAAATTAGGTAATCTACCCGATGGTGCCAAAATCTCGAAAAGCGGAAAATACTAAAAAGCCCTCGAATCTTTCCGGAAATAGCGACACACACACCTACTGTACCCAAATGTGCTCAGATCTCAACCCAACTTCGCACGCACGATCCTAATGATTAATCGGACCTATTTGGCTTATAAACGAGCTTAATTATCTAAAAATAAGTAAAGAGTCAACGCAAATGTAAAATAATTGTCTCTAATGAGCTAAAATAATAGGCGCCAATGCAAATGAAGTTGGCGCCTTATTTTTGCAGACGAAATTTTTTTTCCGTCTCTTATACTTTTGAAAAAAATAAAAACAAACGACAAAATTTATCTTTCGTCCTCTTTGGGTGTTCTTTTAAGATAAAAAAAAATTTCGTCATCAAATTTCATCACAACAGCCTAGATTTCTTGTAGTGTGTAAATTAAAGGCTAACAGAGCAGATGAGTTTAAAACGATATTAAAAACTCTAAAATATTATATCGGTTTAAATATTTGTGACATAAAATGGTTACTTTAATATATCGGTTTCAGTCCACCCGATATCTGAAAGTAGCAACCGATATTACAAAACTTAAACTGATATAAGATATTTTGGAGCAGCATATTATATCGGTTTTACTAATAACCGATATTAAGGGATTTTAAAACCGATATAAAATCATTGTTTTTTAGTAGTGTTTTAGTTTTATATATAGAGTATATAACTCATTTGTTTCAAGTGTCAATCATACATCCTAGCCTAAACTTCCATTGATACCTAATTCACTTGTAACACCCGTATAATGTGCACAGTTATGAATTCCTACGTATTCAACTGGCTCAAGTAACTGTGCACATTATACTAAATGCTATTTCAATTCGAGGTTCTGGTCATCGTTAATCTACAATCCAACATTTCTTTACTAACCACTCATTGGATGTCTTATTTGGTCTATCCTAATTTGGGATTACAATGGGTACCCAAAATACCTATAAATCTGACAGATGCAACCCGGGAAAAGCGGGCATGGCATGTGACTTTTTAAAATTTAGGCAAGGTTGTTCACAAGGTTTATACTTGCACACAAGTATATCCCAGTAAATATGTATCATAAAAACCTCCCCCAAAACAAAGATTGAAAAAAAAAAACTAAAAAAAGAAATTGTTCCTTTACTCTTAATCTTATATTTAAAGTAATTACTTTTCAAATTCTTATCCTAGCATGATAAGAGTACACCACTTATAGATTCATTTCCCATGATAAGAGTACACCAGTTATTGATTTATTTCCTACTTGATTATTCGTCACAGAGTTTTTGATACAAAAAGCCTTTTTGCTTATGCACATTAGTGTTAAATAGAAGAAATAATTTTGAAGCATTTTTGCCTGCAAGTAAAGAACCAAACACTAAATTCTAGTAATGATTAAGGGCTCATAGAATGGAATGAAGAAAGCAAAGTTGCAAAATTGAGGTTCCTTGTGAAACAGTACATAGATTTGCAAGCAATGAATATATGCTTTAGAGAAAATAAAAGAAACTAAAATAGAAACAACATACCCTTTAGGTTCATGTCCACATCTTAGAGGAAACATGTGAGGTTGTTACTGCATATTTCAAAATACCATTTCATTGGATGCTCTCAATATAAAATGTCAATAAAAATTGTGTATATATGTCATTTTTTGGAAAAAGGGACTTACCATCATCAAATAGAAGAAACAATTTTGAAGCATATTTTTTCTTGTAACTTAGTAGAAACATATAAAGAAGGAACGGAGAAACCTAAAACCTACAAGGAAAGAACCCAAGACTAAATTCTAGTAATGATTAAGGGCTCATAAAATGAAATAAAGAAAGAACAGTTTCAAATTTAGTTTCTTTATTAAAAAACAGCACATAGATTTGCAAGCAATGAATCTAAACTCAGAGAAAGGAAGGGAAACTTAAATAGAAACAACATACCCTTCAAGGTGCATGTCCACATCTTGGAGAAAACATATGAGCTTGTCCTTGCAAATTTCAAAATACTATTTCATTTCAATAATCCACAAACATCACTCAAACAATTAGAACAATATGGTGTGATATATAATTAAAAGTAGCAGTATGATCTTTGTATAGAGGTAAAGCAACACAGGAACATGCAATACAAAGGTCAACACCCATTCCGTTATATGTCTCTTATACTATACAATGAATCCATTGGCCTGATGCGAGGCATGTCAAACATTGATGGGGAGTTCGATGATAATTACTTTATTAAGCTCTCTTTGTATATCATCTAGACATATACTTTGTCATGGGTTTCATCTCAGTTTTCCATAAAATGGGGAATTTAGTTTGCAAATAGGACGAAAAAGTTCTCAAATAGTCAAATCAGCCAAGCTCACTGTTCCTACTGTTATGATGTGAAGAAGTGAGCAAATAATTAGAAAAGGGCTTTTTGTGGTTCCCACCTAAATGATACACCCATTGGTCAAAAGAAGACGGCTTAATTCACCATGTGGGTTAAAGAGAGAAGAAGAGACCACATTCATGAGCCCTATGCATACCTAAACTATAAAACCCTATCAAGCAACCTCTCACAGGAAGAAAGCCTTTAACAAAGATCCACAGTCTACCACAAAGGAGCACTCTAACAACTTTATTTAGATAAAGTTTTTGGGAGACAATTACTATCGTGGGAAAATCTGTTGGAGCGTCGGCATGTTGCAATTGAAAGAAACCTATAACTGTTAATTTGAGGCAAGACCCTGACGGTTAAGTTGAGCACACTGATCTGAGCCTTGTTATTAAGGCATAAAAGAAGAAATAGAAAAAGAAAAATCAATCAATCGTAGATTAGTATAAAAAGTCCACATCCCTTAAAAACCCCATCTTTCCATTGAACATGAAATCCAATGAAACACAAAGATATATAAAAAAAATAAATTTCAAGAGAGGGAAAACAACTACAATATTGTTTTCTGAAGGAAAACACCCACATTTGAAATCATTACAGCAAAAGAAAAACATACAACACCTTAAACAAAAGGAAAAGAAATGTTGGCAAGCGCCCACCAGTGATTAGGTCGTGGTCGGCAGAGTGAGAGGGTCTCTGTAGACCTTGGATGGCAACAGGGAGAAATTGAATCAGAGAATAAATTAATAAGTGTGGGGACCACTCATCAACTAACTAATCAGTGGATTATGAAATAAAGTGATAAAATTTGGAGTACTGCAACCAACTAATCAACCCAACCTGCCATCGTCATTATGCAATTCATCCCATGCATGGACAAAATGAGAAGGTATAAAACCTTTGTCATCCATTGCCATTGCCATTGCCATCAACATTAACATGTTATTTTATCTGCAAAATTTGTTGTATCTCATGGGGCACTTGATGAATATATCATTTGTCACCTTAGAAATTGTTATTTTGTTGGATAAGATACAAACTTCGTAGCTGCATTATTATTCATATAGAATTTTCATCATATAGTTGGCATGCATAAACTAACATAAAGAAAAATGAATTTTGATTCCAAAAGAAAACACATGCATGCATGATAAAGATCATAGTCATATGTTACAACACATGAGAGATCCAAGAAATAATAAAAAAAAAACATTCAGATGCAAAATTCATCAAATCATCATGACACTAAGATATACTAACTGATGCAAATGTAAATCTTGCCACAAACAGATTCCATACAAACAATATAGATTCCATAAATGACAATGAATCTCTAAATTGAACACCAAGTCAACAACCAAATCACATAAATTCAATATATCTGTAGCCACTCAACATATTAGGAAGAAAAAGGAGAGAATGAGAAACCGTATGAATTGATTGGAACTAACCTTGAAAAGAGATGAGGGATGGAAGAGATTTTGGGGCCTGAATGTTTTCATGACTCACAAGAGTTCTCAATAGTTTTGAGGAATTTCCAAGAGTGAGTAATCATCTTTTTTTTACTCTTCAGGTGCCAAGAGGGATTTTTTTTTTTGGGGTAAAGGGAAAGAACCCGAAAACTAAAGGGATTTTTTTCCCTGCTTGAATCAGAGAGATGAGAGATGAGAGAAAAAGAAAGAAAGAGAAACAGAGAGAATGAAAGAGAGAAACAGGGAATGAATGAAGAAAGGAAAAAGGGGAAAAAGAGAGAGAGATGGGGCAGGCTGGGTTCGGTGGTGGCCGGCGCAAGTGATCATGGAGGTCGCCGATGGCGACGGTGATGACGCCGGAACGGTGGGGCAGCGAGGTGTTGGGTGAAGGAGAGATGAATGAGAGATGAGAGAGTATAGAAGAGACGGGAGAAAGAGAGCTTGGTGGTGGTGATCGCCGGAGATGGGGGAGCTCGGCGACGATGGCACCACGCCATGAGGGAGGGAGAACGAGGGAGATGAGATGAGAGAAGAAGAGGGATGAGCGGCTGCTGCTGGGAGTGAAAGTGAGGAGAGGAATGGGTTTGCCCTAGTATAAAAGAAAAAGGGGGAAAAGGGAAAATGGGTGGGGGGTTTTGCACGTGGGATAAAGGGGGGGTGGAGTATGATGTGAGTAAGGTGGGGCTCACATGGGATGAGATAGGAATTAATAAAATGGGCTTGGATGGGTACGGGTCAAGTCAGGTTTTGGGGTTGGGTTCGAGGGTTCGGATCGAAATGCAACAAAAGGATAAAGTCCGGGAAATTAGGTAATCTACCCGATGGTGCCAAAATCTCCAAAAGCGGAAAATACTAAAAGCTCTCGAAACTTTCCGGAAGTAGTGACACACACCCCTACTGTACCCAAATGTACTCGGATCTCAACCCAACTTCGCACGTGCGATCCTAATGATTAATCGGACCTATTTGGCTTATAAACGAGCTTAATTATCTAAAAATAAGTAAAGAGTCAACGCAAATGCAAAATAATTGTCTCTAATGAGCTAAAATAATTGGCGCCAACGCAAATGAAGTTGGCGCCTTATTTTTGCAGACAAATTTTTTTTTTCGTCTCCTATACTTTTGAAAAAAATGAAAACGAATGAAAAAATTTATATTTTGTCCTCTTTGGGTGTTCTTTTAAGATAAAAAAAAATTTCGTCATCAAATTTCGTCACAACAGCCTAGATTTCTTGTAGTGTGTAAATTAAAGGCTAACAGAGCAGATGAGTTTAAAACGATATTAAAAACTCTAAAATATTATATCGGTTTAAATATTTGTGATATAAAATGGTTACATTAATATATCGGTTTAAGTCCACCGAATATCTGAAAGTAGCAACCGATATTACAAAACTTAAACTGATATAAGATATTTTGGAGCAGCATATTATATCGGTTTTACTAATAACCGATATTAAGGGATTTTAAAACCGATATAAAATCATTGTTTTTTAGTAGTACATGTTGTTATGAAAAATTTGATTTATACATCATTGAAATGTGTTTTCAACAATATATCCAAATCAAAGGGTACGGATTGGTGCTGTGAGTCATGCACTTAGGCACGAAAAAATGGACCATTACCTCTTTTGAACTAATTGGATCTTCTCAACGTGGTCTGAGAATTCCCCAACTTATAGACACATATATCATTTGCCTTATATTTTAGGTTTTGGTTTCTATCTAGAAAGTAGTACAGGCTAAAAAGAAAATCAAGCAAATCAATATATCATTTAAGAACTGTCGCGACCCCGGACCGGGTCCCTTAGACAAGGCGGCCTAATCCGGGATCGGGACTTGTTGATTGATGTTGTTATATGATGTATGATTGTGCATAAATTAAATCCAACTCCAAAACGTATACGAGCCATCAAGAAGGA
>QPKB01000409.1:16160-35776 GCA_003546025.1 Camphora micrantha
GATTTCTCTTCATTTTCTTTGGGGAAAAAGTTAAGTGGCATTGGAAAGAGGACTTGTCATCTCAATGATGCAAATGGTGTTTCCTTCTCTTCCAGACCATACACTCACCAGATTTGACTCTCAACTTCAACAAGGTATTATTATTTTTCCCCTCTCTCCATCCACTTTCTGCTGATTTCTCCTCATTTTGCTCTTGGCCTAATTCCTAACATTTCCATGAAACTCCTACAATTGCTTTCATAATTTTAAGTCATATGATTTATCATTGATACAATTATTAGATTGCTCAAGTGATGCAGGGTCATTAACACAGCAGGCTATTTATAAATCATAATCTTGATTAATTGTTTAAAGACAAGAGCAACCATTTTACCTATAAATCTAGATAAATGTAACTCTGTTTTATCCACAAGTTGCACTGTTCATGCACTACTTGATCCATCAAGCATTTTTTGCCGGGGATTCAGAGTAGGCACATTTCTTTGGGAGCACTGGATGGCTACAACCACAAATGCCATTTCCTTGGTAAGCATATGGAGAGATTGAACTTTACATTGTATTTTCCAGTTGAACTTAAAGAATCATCTAAAAACAATTGAGTGTACTTCTTCAATCAATTGCTTGGGAATGTCAATACAATATGTTTAATTCTTTATCTTTATTTAACTGTATCTAAAAGAAACCTTAATCTTTAAATTTTAAATGCATGCCCTGCAGACAGTGAACTTTAGGAAATTGGAGATGACTACTTTGAGGCAATACAGGAGGCATTTTAAATTTGTAAGTAGCGTTGTTAAATGGCTTTTATGTTAGCTATTCTAATTATTAGGTTGAGTGATTTTTTTAATTCCTGTGATTTGTATAATTGTATCAAGAAAATAAATAACCACCAAGTCAATGCTCAGGTTAAACAGTTTATTAGCACAAAGAACTCATTATTGAATTGCAAGGTATTCAATCATTGATGGTGCTATTTATATGCAGTTGTCAATTGTTTTTCTTTATCTATGCCTTGTTACTAGGATGAATACAATTTTCATCCTTCAAATCAGATTTTATTGTTTGTGAAAATATTTTGGATTTTATATATATATTTCTTTTGTGGTTACATTAGTTTTGTTTTTTCTTGTTGGGTTGTGTAAGGAAGGTCTTCTGCAATGCCAAAGCACTGGCTCACATGTAGCTAATGTTCTCTGTCACTCTATCTTGTTTTATGCCTATGGTCTTATTTTCTTTTGCATTGACAGATGGAATGATGCATTTATCTATATATTCAATTAGATATTTTTATGTCATGTTTTCATGTTAGCTGCCCAACTATCTCAGTTGTTTCATGCTATATACAATTAATAGAACAAATTCAATTGAATGTGGTGTTGGTGCCTGCTATCATTTGCATTTGAGTTTCTTGTGTGCGTTGCTCATGGTTATTTGAGAATCTTTTTTTAGCCTGCATATACAATCAAATGTTGAATGATGGAATGATGCTATTTGAGGTGGTTTTTCAACACCACCTACAATTTTCTTCATATATTTGTTGCACGTGCCTTGCACGTGCAGGGCATACCTAGTATACTATATATGATCCATAGGGATTTGTCTAGTCAAGCTTTATGTTAGTTATTAGTTATGATCACTTTGTATATACAGTGCGAAGTATTATTGGTGTACAGTGTACTGCAAGGATACTGCAGCAATGCAAATTCTTTTGATTTAAAAAAAAAACATATATAATATTATATCGGTTGTAGAACAAACGATATAATACAATTATAATTTCAAGTTCAAAAAACCGATATAACAAAGCCATTTATAACCGATATTATATAAAAAATTATATCGGTTTCACTCTTTTATATATCGGTTTTACAGTAATATGTGTTATAATTTCAGGTTCAAAAGACATCAGTTGTCCAAAAACCGATATTATAAATATTTTTTTATATCGGTTTCACTGGTTTTTATATCGGTTTTATAGTAATATGTGTTATAATTTCAGGTTCAAAAGACATCAGTTGTCCAAAAACCGATATTATAAATTTTTTTTATGTCGGTTTTACTGGTTTTTATATCGGTTTTACAGTAATATGTGTTATAATTTCAGGTTCAAAAGACATCAGTTGTCCAAAAACCGATATGAAATAATACACATATTATATCGGTTATAGTTGTTTATTATATCGGGGGTACTTATAACGGTTTGAAGTTTACAGAAAAACCGATATAATAGGTCTTTTATATCGGTTTTTAGCCGATATAGAAACCCTTTTGTTTTAGTAGTGAAACTATGCGCTTAGAGGATTCTTTCAAGTCTCTCTCTTTAGACTGTTTTTATGCGAGAATGATTTTGCAAGTAAATCGAAATAGACACGGCAATGTGTTTGATTGCACATGGCGGCTATTTTTACTAGGAAATCTCATTTACTGTATAGTTCTTCATGCATAAGATAGGAAGCATATATATATATATATGCACCTTTCCAACCATCTAATGACAGCCACCACACCCAAGAAGATTACAGCAGCTTGGAGATAGAGAGAACATGCTGCGGATCTTCCATGGAAAAGTAGTAGGAGACTGTCCTTTGATTCCCATTTTATTTTACCATCACCAGTAGACCCTTTTCCTCCCCAACCCTTCACTTTTCATTATCACACATTAGACAAAAGCAAATTCCAAAACCAACACTTGCATAATCTGCTAATCCATGTGTCTATGCATCCAGATCTTTATGAGGTGATCATATGCTACATAGTACATATGCAAGGTTTTGGTTTTTCTTGTTTATATATATAGTTCAACTTTTTGTACATCCCAAGGAAGACAATGTAGATATATACTATATATGATCCATAGGGATTTGTCTAGTCAAGCTTTATGTTAGTTATTAGTTATGATCACTTTGTATATATAGTGCAAAGTTTTATTGGTGTATAGTGTACTGCAAGGATACTGCAGCAATGCAAATTCTTTTGATTTAAAAAAAAACATATATAATATTATATCGGTTGTAGAACAAACGATATAATACAATTATAATTTCAGGTTCAAAAACCGATATAACAAAGCCATTTATAACCGATATTATATAAAAAATTATATCGGTTTCATTCTTTTATATATCGGTTTTATAGTAATATGTGTTATAATTTCAGGTTCAAAAGACATCAGTTGTCCAAAAACCGATATTATAAATATTTTTTATATCGGTTTCACTGGTTTTAATATCGGTTTTACAGTAATATGTGTTATAATTTCATGTTCAAAAGACATCAGTTGTCCAAAAACCGATATTATAAATTTCAAGCCGATATAAAAACCCTTTTTTTTAGTAGTGAAACTATGCGCTTAGAGGATTCTTTCAAGTCTCTCTCTTTAGACTGTTTTTATGCGAGAATGATTTTGCAAGTAAATCGAAATAGACACGGCAATGTGTTTGATTGCACATGGCGGCTATTTTTACTAGGAAATCTCATTTACTGTATAGTTCTTCATGCGTAAGATAGGAAGCATATGTATATATATGCACCTTTCCAACCATCTAATGACAGCCACCACATCCAAGAAGATTACAGCAGCTTGGAGATAGAGAGAACATGCTGCGGATCTTCCATGGAAAAGTAGTAGGAGACTGTCCTTTGATTCCCATTTTATTTTACCATCACCAGTAGACCCTTTTCCTCCCCAACCCTTCACTTTTCATTATCACACATTAGACAAAAGCAAATTCCAAAACCAACACTTGCATAATCTGCTAATCCGTGTGTCTATGCATCCAGATCTTTATGAGGTGATCATATGCTACATAGTATATATGCAAGGTTCTGGTTTTTCTTGTTTATATATATAGTTCAACTTTTTGTACATCCCAGGGAAGACAATGTAGATATATACTATATATGATCCATAGGGATTTGTCTAGTCAAGCTTTATGTTAGTTATTAGTTATGATCACTTTGTATATATAGTGCAAAGTTTTATTGGTGTATAGTGTACTGCAAGGATACTGTAGCAATGCAAATTCTTTTGATTTAAAAAAAAACATATATAATATTATATCAGTTGTAGAACAAACGATATAATACAATTATAATTTCAGGTTCAAAAAACCGATATAACAAAGCCATTTATAACCGATATTATATAAAAAGTTATATCGGTTTCACTCTTTTATATATCGGTTTTACAGTAATATGTGTTATAATTTCAGGTTCAAAAGACATCAGTTGTCCAAAAACCAATATTATAAATATTTTTTATATCGGTTTCACTGGTTTTTATATCGGTTTTACAGTAATATGTGTTATAATTTCAGGTTCAAAAGACATCAGTTGTCCAAAAACCGATATTATAAATTTTTTTTATGTCGGTTTTACTGGTTTTTATATCGGTTTTACAGTAATATGTGTTATAATTTTCAGGTTCAAAAGATATCAGTTGTCCAAAAACCGATATGAAATAATACACATATTATATCGGTTATAGTTGTTTACTATATCGGGGGTACTTATATCGGTTTGAAGTTTACAGAAAAACCGATATAATAGGTCTTTTATATCGGTTTTTAGCCGATATAATAGGTCTTTTATATCGGTTTTACAGTAATATGTGTTATAATTTCAGGTTCAAAAGACATCAGTTGTCCAAAAACCGATATTATAGGTCTTTTATATCGGTTTTTAGCCGATATAAAAACCCTTTTTTTTAGTAGTTAAACTATGCGCTTAGAGGATTCTTTCAAGTCTCTCTCTTTAGACTATTTTTATGCGAGAATGATTTTGCAAGTAAATCGAAATAGACACGGCAATGTGTTTGATTGCACATGGCGGCTATTTTTACTAGGAAATCTCATTTACTGTATAGTTCTTCATGCATAAGATAGGAAGCATATGTATATATATGCACCTTTCCAACCATCTAATGACAGCCACCACATCCAAGAAGATTACAGCAGCTTGGAGATAGAGAGAACATGCTGCGGATCTTCCATGGAAAAGTAGTAGGAGACTGTCCTTTGATTCCCATTTTATTTTACCATCACCAGTAGACCCTTTTCCTCCCCAACCCTTCACTTTTCATTATCACACATTAGACAAAAGCAAATTCCAAAACCAACACTTGCATAATCTGCTAATCCATGTGTCTATGCATCCAGATCTTTATGAGGTGATCATATGCTACATAGTACATATGCAAGGTTTTGGTTTTTCTTGTTTATATATATAGTTCAACTTTTTGTACATCCCAAGGAAGACAATGTAGATATATACTATATATGATCCATAGGGATTTGTCTAGTCAAGCTTTATGTTAGTTATTAGTTATGATCACTTTGTATATACAGTGCAAAGTTTTATTGGTGTACAGTGTACTGCAAGGATACTGCGGCAATGCAAATTCTTTTGATTTAAAAAAAAACATATATAATATTATATCCGTTGTAGAACAAACGATATAATACAATTATAATTTCAGGTTCAAAAAACCGATATAACAAAGCCATTTATAACCGATATTATATAAAAAATTATATCGGTTTCACTCTTTTATATATCGGTTTTACAGTAATATGTGTTATAATTTCAGGTTCGAAAGACATCAGTTGTCCAAAAACCGATATTATAAATATTTTTTATATCGGTTTCACTGGTTTTTATATCGGTTTTACAGTAATATGTGTTATAATTTCAGGTTCAAAAGACATCAGTTGTCCAAAAACCGATATTATAAAAAAAATTTTATATCGGTTTCACTGGTTTTTATATCGGTTTTACAATAATTTGTGTTATAATTTCAGGTTCAAAAGACATCAGTTGTCCAAAAACAGATATGAAATAATACACATATTATATCGGTTATAGTTGTTTATTATATCGGGGGTACTTATATCGGTTGAAAGTTTACAGAAAAACCGATATAATAGGTCTTTTATATCGGTTTTTAGCCGATATAAACACCCTTTTTTTTAGTAGTGATGGATCTAAGTTGTCAATTCAATTTCTGCTCCAATAAATGTAAAAAAAAATTCACGTCAATAGGAGAAATGTTGACCATTGGATTGGATTCATATGAAAAACGTCATCAAATTATGTTTTTCGGATTCATCCTTGCATTTAAATTTGATTGGACCAGAATTTTATACAATTATGGCAAAGCTAACAGCATGTGAGTAGTGGACAGTCAAATAATCATGAAACATGGGCAAATTGTATTAGGAGAATAAATTTATTAACAGGTCACTTTTAACCGTATAGAGGAGCTGAAGCACGACATAGGCCAAAGAGGGTCGAGCCACAACTTGATATATTAAAACATCCATTTGCAAACCATATGTTCATATTGTTGTTATATATGCAGTTCATTTAGCCACTTTTGTTTTAATAAGATGTTCATGTATGGGTGTAGGTTGAATTGAAAAGGAAGGAAAAGTGAGGATTTTTTTCTTGTTTAATTTGGTGGCTCTAGGACCCCAAATCTATTTAACAATGAAGACATTGGAATTGAAGCGAAGTGAATGCTTCAGACCTAAATTGGGGGCTCAACAAAGTGTAGAAAATGATGAAGCAGGATTAAATCGTTTATTTGTTTTCAACATATTTGTCAAAATCCATGTGAATATAATACATGCATTGTAGCTTATGATCATGAGAATATTAAACGGCTCGGATCCTGAATTGATTGGAAGGTAGCAGAAGAGTGCAGCAAAATCAGAACATGGAATATAATTGTTTTGGTGTTTTCATATGTTTAAAACTGAATGGTTCAACTCATATGGGAGTGATTTCTAAATCTCTGATGATGTAAAATATTATTTACTGGATTTCTATCTTCTTCAAAAAGGACCCTTTTTTACACTTGAGTCTTTTCGTATGTAAATTCTATGAAACAAATACATGTAAATTCTTCACGAGTAATGACATCTAAAAATGCATGCAACAAACCCTAGGTGTGTTTGGATGGACGGTGAATTAATGTGAAGTAAGGTGAAGTATCAAATCAAGAGAGAATACATTATAAGGGGTACTTTATGATGCTATTTTATTTTTAGTGGCTTGACAGAGAATCTTTTTTACTTTTTGTGTAAAAAGAGGATGTTTGTTTGCCATTTAGAGGAGAAATGAGGGTTTTTTTTTTCTTTTCTTAAAAGGAAGGGGGATTTTGAATTTGTGTACTTTTGATATGGCCCTCTCGCCTTTTCTTGTCTGGATAATGGAGGCTTTACTTCACTTTAAGTTTACTAGTAAAGTCCCATACATGCTTAGGTTAAAGAGATAGAGGTACTTAGGTGAAATTGGCGAAACTGTTTTTATATATTCTTATCCTACTAAACTTTTCAAACCATAACATTATTATTTGGAATTGTGGTGCCATTAGGGATTTTACTATCCCCTCTATTGAAGAAGAGATCCATAATTTCTATTACTTTAAGGATGGTCGTGAACTAATTAATCACATGGAAATTGAACTCTATGGTGCTTTCTCCATCAAGTCTGAAATTGGAACTCTGCATTCTCAACTTGGTGATTATCTTTAATGGTGTGAATGGATCTGGTTCAAAGGTTATTCTTTTATTGCAATCTTAGTCTGCATAGAAGACCTAAAATAAGAATTTTCTAAGGAGAGGTTTAGGGCCTGTGTTGCATCAATTTGAAAATATTTCATTGTGAGAATAAATGAATAAAAACTTTTTTTGCATGCATTTTGTGAGAGAGAAAATCTAGAGAGATATAGGGGAAAAACAGAAAGGGGAAAATTTTAAAGATGTGCATAAAGGGAGAGAAAAACCCTGCAAAAAAAGTTTCTCTTCAATCATTATCAGAATTAAACATTCCCAAAATGGTGCAAAAGAATGCCATAGAATGTGACGATTATTCTGCCCGTATTGCATCTATTGGCCACCTCTTTGATTGTGCTTGTATTGTTGATAGTTGGTTCATATTATATGATCATCTTCAGGTTGATACGCCTCCATCGTTTTTTCTTTATGTTCAAGAAGCGATCGCTGTTCTTCCCCAAACCATGAGGAATAAATGTCGGAAATCTCATAACTTGGGCCCGACTTGTACTCTTCTAAAAATTGACTCGGCGAGAGGCAATGCCACAACTTAGGAGAGTCACGTTTTTCCTAAAACAAATACACTAAAAATCTTTAAATAAGAGATAAATACTTATAACTTTAAATATACATTTATTTACATGTATTATAATGAAAACCAATTATTAATTAAAATAATTTATATATCCAAGAAAAATACAATAAAAAGGAAAATAAAAGGAAGAAAATAAGAAAAGAAATCATGCATATATCAATTAGATTAAGTCCAATTTCAAATGTAAAAGATAAAATACAAGTCTCAAATTACATTGCAATTATCATTTTGAAATTGTTAACTTCATATTTGGATAATTAATTACTTAAAAGTAAATGTCAATTTTTTAAAATTAAATCTACCTGTCACATAAATTAGAAAGCATACATCTTTACCAAGATTTGACAACTTAGCCGAGTTTGCCCTCTATTTAACTACTCGGTCTTTGGTCTCACCCAGGTGAGTCAAGACTTAATGAGACTTTCTACCTCAGAATTATTTTTGGCTGGACCCAAGAGAAAGCCCGCACAGTTGGGAAGGTAGCTTGCACAAGTTGTAAAAAGAGGTATACCCAAACCCTGGACAGCGACATGAAAACTGCTACTCCTTACCCGGCCAAGTGGTAAGGAGCTGTTCTCCTTCAAACTTCACCTTAAATCCCCTATTATGTTGTCCCGTTTTGGTTTGGCATGTTTGGTGTGAAAGAAATGCTGCAAAGGCCAAGACCAGATTCTTAAAGATAATATTGAATTATTTTAACTCTCCCTCTTTTGCGATTTTCCAAATCTTTGGATGCGAGAAATCTTCTATTTTTCTCATAAAAAAGAAATATTTTCAGTCCGGGTTGGTGGAAGCAGGAGATTCCAGCATTGACAAGAAAAAATGAAAAATTGTAGAGTGGCCGGCACTTGTTTATTCTTGTACCTGGTATGCCACTTGCACGTGACAAGTAAGTGAAAGGTACGGTATAAGTCTTGATTCATCAAAACAGAACAATAAATCCTGTGATTTGTTTATTCTTTTATTTTAATTTATGTCAGCATATTGGGTCTTCACCAGCTATGTAAAGGGGCATGGACTCCATTTGATTAAGTCCGGATCATCTAGTCCCCAGCATAGAAAATTCCTGAGTCGTTGGATGGCAACAAATTTCATTTTAATCAAAGTGGACCCCTACCCTCGATCTAGATACAACGCTCGCTCGCGATGTAGTGTGGTTCCAACCGGATCCAACTTATTTGCCTCCCTAAATTCTCCATCGCGTGGGTCCTAGCGTCTTGTCCTAGACCACACTTTTTTTTTACTTTTTTATATTGGAGGGTGTACGAGCCCTTTGGGGCGGACTATTCCCTACAGGCTCTGGTAGAACCAAATAAATTCCCTATCGGCCAGTGTGGTAGCACCATTTAAAACCCTCAACCTTAGGGATCTAACTCGAAAGGACGGTTGTACTTTTGAACTCTTACGTTAACTCAAAAACTTTCAATTTGATCGCTTGATCATGGATGGCACAATGATTTTAGATCCCATTGCTATTCCTTGATTCTCTTCACCGGCCAGAATATGAATGGCATTTGGTGGTGCCATCGGCAATACATACGTTTTGAACTGCTGACGTACACACGTTTTATTATATACCGATGATGACGAATGAGTGTCACGTAGTACTCAAAGTCCATTCCTCATGGCATTGCGGTCAAAATAAAATATTTGTTTCTCTATCTAAAGCGACGGAACCATTCGGAGAAATTTCGTACCTCCTGAAACTATATTTTTCTTTGAAAAGAGTTGTTGGTAAAATTGGATGTTCTATATAAAATGGGATGGGTGATTCTTGTCTGAGAGAACTCCATCAGGTCTGGAATTCGAATAGAAACCTGTTTCACCAAAGAAAGAAAGACATGGAGAAAGCTTGCTGTGTTAAGGTGGGACTGAAGAAGGGGACATGGAGTGCAGAGGAAGACCAGATACTGATTTCTTTTATTAGGAGGTTTGGATATGATAACTGGAGAACACTTCCTAAAAGAGCAGGTAAATGGGTTTTCCTTTCCATGGCTTTGGCTTCAAACTATCTCCATCTTAACAAAATTTTTGAGACTTTCAGAACATATGCATGGAAAACCTCGTGTTTCTTGAGTGGGGACAACGAATTCATTTCCTCTTGAAATGGGTTTCTTTGATACACCTCCTTGTTCAGCTTTTAAACAAAATTTGATATCTGAAGAAGTATTCTTAATGAGATATCAATATTATGGCTTTGGTACAATTGTTTTGTTAAAGTGCTGTTTCTATTGAACTACTACTTCTGTACGCATCCTTTATATCATGACGAGAATGATTGTCACAATATCCATACATAATTTTTAAGGTTATTCAGAAGCATGATACATTATTTTTATCCTTTGGTTTTCTTTTCTCCGCATTCAGGCTTATTAAGGTGTGGAAAGAGTTGCAGATTCCGATGGTTGAATTACTTAAGCCCAGACATAAAACGTGGGAATTATAGCAAAGAGGAGGAGGAGATTATTGATAGCTTACACAAACAGCTTGGGAATAGGTATGAATGATCTCTAATCCTTACTACCTAAATTTTGAAAACTTCGATTAATATGAATATCCACGAATCAGAATGCTAGAACGAGAATGAAACTGCAACTAGAAATGCAACTTTGGGACACAAGGTAATGGAAAATATTCTAAAGAAGACTGGATATATTAATGATAAGAATGAATTAATGTCAGAATAGGTTTAGATTATTAATCTTACACAATGTAAATAGGTATATATTAGATTAGAATCTTGTTGTGATCAGGTTTCTTATGTGTCCATGTTAAGTTAATGCTGTGCACTACAAAAATAACAATTTGCTCTCAGTGAAATACAACAAATAATTTGGCAAAATGCAGCACCTAAATTTCAACACCATGAAAGTAGAAGATAAAATTGAAAGTGTAACAGTTCTTTCTAATATCAGATGCATCTGATATAATTTGCATCATTGATTAAACTAATCCCACTTAATGCAAATGGCTTTCATATAACCATTATAAAAATTCACTGGAGGGTTAACCCATAGTTACCTAATTTGCAGTTTGACTAACTCACATTCGATTTCGCAGTTCACAATTCTAGACTTAGCTTGATCATAAAATTCGATGGAGTATAAGTTCATTTGATTCGCTTCTCAATTCGGCTAATTCGATGTTCGAGTTCGTCAAATTCGATAAACTAATTAACATGTACCCATTTTGTAAGTTCATCACTAAAGGTCCTTATTTAAAACCACTCAAAATAACTGCAACACTCATTTACCTATAGGAAAAATTCTACTTCAATTATAGTGTGGGTCACAATCAGATTGACTACATTTAAAATATAGTTATGATAAAAACCAAAGTAAACTTTCATGTTTTATTGTTGATCAATCTTCGGGGGGGAATTAGCACTAGTACATCAAGGTGGAGGTGGGGCGTGCAAGTTATGTATGAATTAGCACTAGTACATCAGGGTGGAATGCTTTTGAGTGGCTTGTGTTTTTTGGTAAGCACCACATACAATTATATGATTCACTTAGAGAACTACATGAAATTAATTTGCTAGTAATTCGCGAATTGAATTGTGAATTATTCGAAATGAATTATTCGCAACTCGAAGGCCTCTTGAATGAACTAGGTAACTATGGGTTAACCCATGATCTGTGATTATATATTTGTCTTTAAGATCTCAATTTCCTTTAATTAACTAATATGTGTTCTAGATGGTCTGTTATTGCAGCAAGATTGCCAGGAAGAACTGATAATGAAATAAAGAATTATTGGAACACTCATTTGAAGAAGCGCAAGAAAAATCAAGCAATGACAGAAACCAGACAAACTTCAATTGAGAATTCTTCATCCAGTACCAATAAAGAGGAGTTTTTTCAACCAATTCCAGCTCAAATGATATTGGAATATCTAGAGAATGATTTAATTTTTTCACAGAGTTCCTCAAGCAACTTCGCATCAGATAATGGTTCTATGGCTAAGAACATCAAACAAAGTAATGAAGTGGTTGTAGAACAATTCATGCAGTCGGAAACTGCCCATGAACTTGGCACAAGTATCAACTTCCAATCATTGCTAGCAGAACTATATACCCCTGAAGAGTATTCTCTGTCTAGCTTTGAAGACCCAGTTCTCCAATTCCCACTCTCTCCACTCTCGATGGGTGAATATGACTATCTTCCTCTTCAATACAATACGGAAATGAACATTTTGTTCAACAATTATGAGGAAGGAGAGATGCCCCTTACAATCTAAGTTTAATTTAGCAAGTTCTAGAGTGGCTTTTTGTATGTGCGTGCGTTGGCAACTTTTTCCCCCCTCTTTTGTTTAGCATAAAGTGGAATTTAAAATGTTATAAATAAAAGTGTAGCTCTCTCTATAAAATCACACACCACCTTTACTTTCATACTTCGGTGAGAGTTACTCTCATGGGAGCATCTCTCATATATATGGGAGATGCTCTTGTGAGAGTTACTCTAAATGTGTGAGAGTTAATCTCTTATGAGCATCTCTCATATATATTTATAAATATATAATACTTGACCCTCAATCCAATAGTTCGGTGTCGGACCCCGGGATAAATGATGACTAGCTAGCCTGGGGATGGGATCGAGGGGGATAGAAAGATGCAAATAGGCCACCCCAAGTATCAAGTTTGAAGCCAATCCCATGCCCCTATCCGTTTCATCTATCGCCCACATGTTTAATGACATATATATATATATATATATAGTTTGACCCTGGATCCAATGGTTTAGTGAATTTGGATGGGCGCACAACCCTAGGATAAGTGATTAACAGGAGGGTCCTTGTTTGATGATCGGTTCTTATTGGTGATATGTGGTTGCCACCATGTGGTTATCACAATGTGAACTGTGTGAGCCAATTCTCACCTAAATAATTTTGGTGCCATGCTAATCGTAAAGAGACCTAGCTAGTGAGGAGAAGACATGCAAGATCTATTTCCTTATGCAAGATCAAGATTCTTTGGGCAAGAAAGCATCCTCCTTCGCATCCCAACCCAATCTTAGCATATTGGTTTCATTAAGACTAGCAAAAACACCCCCGCGCTTAGCATGAGGTAATCTATTTATATATCACAAACAATCAAAATAATACAAAAAATCCAAATGGTAATAATTGAGATTTCTGATGGTGTTGAAGCGAGTGTGGAAATTTGAAGCATCAATTCAAAAATGTTTGAAAGATGTAAGGATCTGGTAAAGGGGGGAGGAAGAGGGAGGGAGAGAGAGAGAGAGAGTAGAACATGTCTAATTTTTCAATTGAAACATTTTCTTCATATATATATAAGGAAAATACTCATGTGCATCCATCCCTCGCCATGTTATGGTCAGGGACAACATAGTAGGGTTGACTTTATAATACATCCAAACCAAGCCATCCACACATATGGGACCCCTTAAGTATACTAGACCCATTGAATTTTCGCTATATAATGGATTGTATAGTCAATTTTTTTTCCTTTAATGTAAATTCGTTAAATTTGTGGGCTACGGATGAAGGGGTTAGAGGCATGGGATTGACCCTAAATTTAATATGTGGGCTCATCCAAGATGTCTCTTTCCATCTCCTTTAAGTTCCATGATTAGTGGGTCCCCTACGTGGGCCCCATTAAGTTTGTCCCTCACCATACGGTGAGGGAAAGATGCACATGAGTATCCCCTATGTATCTATATATATATATATATATATATATATATATGTATTTGATATTCAATGAATCATATAAAATGACTTCTCTTTGGGAAAGCAGTGTCCGATACTTGTAGATAAAAATAACTAATGATTATTTCATTTAAGCAAACATATGTTAAAATTTTCTAAAAGAACTAGATATCAGAATAATTTTAAAAAATTAGAGAAAAATAAATATATAAAAAAATCTCAATTATAATGAAAGAATGTTTGAATTAAAGGCACACATTCCAATAGCAAGAATTGGAGACAATTATAAGGAAATAATGTCAAAAGGTAAATCCAAATGCTTGAATTTGATACCCACGGTAAATGTGGTGCCACATTCCTTTTGAAACTTCATATATTTTTTTTTTCAGATTTTAAGCTAGTAATTATCAAATAATTATCAAGTAATTATCAAATAACTCCATGTGCCCAGCCTGCTGGCATCACAGTATCACAGTATAAGGCGGCCATGTCTGATGATGCAGCAGTAGCTGCCAGCATCTATCACTATCGAGATATTGCGTTTTGTAGAACAATGGACTAATGGAGGAGGATAAGGTTTAGAGTTTAGACCCTCGGATCTCCAGATGAGTTCAATTGTCATCAAAACATCATATATACTCCGTAGATGGTGAAGGAAGAATCCTCTACATCCATAGAAATATTAACTGAAATGATACTATATTTGCAATCACGGCATCCTTACCGAAAAGCTTATTTGGTCGTAGATTCAGCAATTGAAAGCCTTTTTATTGTTAAGAGGTTTCCGGCTGCGCGGATATTTTGACGTTCTTTAGATAGGTTTAAAGAAACTAGGAAATCACAAAAACAATCCCATGAAGGGAACAAGCTTAGGTGACCGGGTGATGTTTCTGGGCCTGAATTCCTCCTCATTGGTTATAAGGTCTAATTTTAAAGATCTGGTTATGTGAGACTGCTCTTGGGTCTTCTTCTTCAGAATGCTGGGTTCTCGATCCCAAACCTGGCATTGTTCCAAAGATCAGAAAACAAGGTGAAGTTGATCGGTTGGCCCGATCGAATACACTCCGATGCTTAAGTCAGTTTGTGTCTTGAGAATCCAAAGTTTTTAACCTGTATCATGAATAATTTCCCATACCTATCTTTTTCTCTCATCTGCCATTTTATTCCTTCCTTTCCTCCGTTCCCTAAGTTTTCTTTAACTTCCATCGTCAACTGTTATTCGTGGTCGGAGCAGGTGTGCATGTCTCTAGACATGGAAGGAGTGCGTCGCCCCTTCTCTGCCTAGCTTCTTCCTCCTCTTGCTAGCTGCCCGTGGTTCTCCACTTTTATCGTCAGGCCATTACGAACTAGTGGGCTGGTCAAACTGGCCTGGGTTCTAAACCCATTGATTTGTCCTTCAACCCTGATCGGACTTGTGAGCTAGGTCAGACCCAAACTGGGCCGGGCTCAGATCCGTATCCTTCACAATTGCCCCCCAAGCCTACATTTTCTCCGTTTCCCGAGAAAAGGGGGCTTGTTAAACCCGATGATCCACGCGGCATTTCTGGATTCTTCTCCCCATCCTTTCAAGCCGCCCTTCGTCTTTTTGTTCTTATCACCTTGCATTGCCTTCGGGAATTCAAATCTTCTCCGAGAAGTCGCGCAGCTCTTCGCCTCCTTCTTTGCGATCCGCCATCTCCTTCTTCTTTAAAATCCTTTGCCGCAGTCCTCCTTATTCCTTTTTCCTCTGTCTTCAATCTTTCCACTGTAAGTTTCTTCTTTCTCCTTGTTGCTTGTGCTTTCTTTTCCTTCTCTTCTAATGGGAAACTTGAAGGGCCTTATTAACAATCCAAAGGGACTTGTCGAATTCAGACAAAGATACAATATCCCCTCGGATGTTCAAATCCGAGCATCTCTCCCCGGGGAATCCCTCGAAAGCGGGTCCCATGACGCCATGCCTTTCCCAACTATTGCCATTGTGGAAGGGGGCCTGCGCTTTCCTTTAGATCATCTCCTTGTTCAATTTCTGTCTTTCACAAACCTTTCTCCTATCTAATGCTGCCCCAATCTGTTTCGCATTGTAATGGGGGTAGCCGCGCTGAACAAATTGCTCGGTACTAGCCTAGGGGTGTTTGACATGCTTTCCTGTTATTCTCTTGTTCCCCTTAACAACCAAAAATCTGTTTTTTATTTGAAATCCTGTGATCAGAACGGGCTCCTTGTCCATTATCTCCTGAACTTGAATAAGCCGAACAAGAGAGATTTTATCATTGTGGGCGGCAACTGGGAGGCGCCGACCTCCTGGGGCGGGGTTAGCCATGAAGTCTCCCTAGACCCAGGCTTTCCAAGTCGACCCCTTCTACATCATGCTTTTCCCTTCCTGCATATCGTCTTTTTTCTTACACAACGTTTCATTTTGTCTTTACCTGCAGGTCCATCGATCAACCAGATTCCTCACAATCTCCTTCGGGACAACGATTTGAGATCAGTTTTCAAATATCGAGGACCCCCTTAGATTCGTGGTTGGGGTAGAGCTGCCCATATCCTGCTTGGATATGAGAGGTCCTATGACAGCTTTCTAGCTATCCCTCCTTGGCATATTCCTGGGGAAATTCCTGGGGAGCCACACCAACGCTTTCTTCAGAGGAAAGTCCCTGCTGTGAACTAGCATCCAGTCTTTGGGCTCCCAAAAATCCTCTGGTCAATCACCCTCTGCCGAACAAAGTCCTTCTGATAGGAAGCGGAGCCTCAGGAGATCTGCTCCATCCAACACTTCCTCTTCCACTCGTTCCAAACAAGTTCCCGTGTTAGAGGTTTCAGACGACTCTTCTTCCTCCGATCCAAAAAAACCATTTTCTACCATGTCTAAGCGCAAGGCAAAGGACCTACTTGGCAATCTCGAGGACCTTCCTGCCCCCGAGGTAGGGAAAGCTTCTCCTCAGATTTCCTCCTCATCTCTGGGCAAAAGGCCCGCGACCGATCCTCCACCCGATCTCAGTCCGAGGAAGTCGAGAGGTAAGTCTTCGACAAAGTCGGCTGATGATCCTGAATCGTTCTCTGCCTGGTTAGAAGACTCTTTACCTCCTCTTCCTCCTCAGCCGAGCTCCTTTTCCGAGCATAAGATCTCGCCGAGCCCACTCCATGGGTTTCAGTCTTCTTCGGGTGAGGGAGTCTCAGACTCTCTTTCGGTGGCGTTCCAGCTGGGCAAGTCCGTCCTTTTGCCCTCAGATATGAGGTTACACGGGGCCTTATCTGACCAGGATCTGGTGTCTTCCAGCGTCAGCATTGTCTCCTGGTCAGTTTGTGCTGCTCACTTTATCGCCTCTGATTACCTTGTGCTTTAGTTTCTGCTCTAACTCCTTTGTTGTTCCACAGGGGCTTCAAAAGTGGTTCGTTATTTCGGATCGTCTGGAGAAAAGCCTGGAGTTTATATAAAGTTTTGAGATGGAATTGGTGGCGTCTAAAGCTGCTCGGCGCCTAGCTGAGACATCCTGCCTCAAATTCTTTTAAGGCCTTGAGCCTTGTAGAACCTAAGGCTGCTGTAGCCACTAGCCGCCTAGTCGCCAGTGAGATGGAACTTGAAGCCCTTCGTGGCAAGTTTGCCGAGATGCAGGAGATTGTGGAGCAATCGAAGGACGTTGTCTTTGAAAAGGTTGAGGCAATGTACCTTGGTCAGGTAGAGCACAGGAAGGCCCTCGTGTTCAAGCGTGGGTACGACGTGGGCCTGAGCGATGCCAAGGTCCTAGGGGATTCCCCTCTCTGGGCCAAACATTCGGTCCAACCTGCACCTGCTCCTGACCAGCCATCACCTACCGAGCTCCCTGCTCCCGATCTCGTTGAGAGGCTGAGCTCTCCTGTGGCCCAGAATACAAATGCTTCGCCCGATGTTGACCCAGTTACCTCTACCTTTGCTGTTTCAAAAATTGTTTGAAGAATTGTTGAATGTTTAGCTGAACTCTGTCTCTTTCTTTTTTTTGTTATACTTTGGAAGGTTGCCCGACCTGTGGGCGGATTGCTATATTTGCTTTTCTTTCTTTATAAATATGTTCTTTGTGTTCAACTCTTGTCTATTTCCTTATGGCACATGCCTACTGCCACTGTCGGCCTTTGTCAAGCTCCCCTTAGTCCGATGTTTGCGTCGTCATGCCAAACATCAGTTAAGGGAAGATCAGTGCAGCATACCTAGTTAGGGACTTCCCTAGTTAGGATTTTTTTCTCCTTCGGTACGAAGTAGTGGGCTTGCACAATTGCCCTTGATTTTCAGGCCTTGGCCCTATTTGGCGTGGTTGTCCCGGTAGTCTGGTCCCCACAGCGGGTCCACAATATTATTAATCATGATGGACTAGCTGCTTGGCATAAGGTCATGAAGTGCCCCGAGCAAAAATTCCACACAACTCATAAAATAACTTGCAAAAGTTCTTAGCATATTCATAAATTTTTGATACATAGTTATGAGAATACTTGCACAAACTGGACGTTCAAAGTTAAGAAACTACTTA
This sequence comes from Camphora micrantha, assembly GCA_003546025.1. NCBI lineage: Eukaryota > Viridiplantae > Streptophyta > Magnoliopsida > Laurales > Lauraceae > Camphora > Camphora micrantha. Next base: position 34,460 of record QPKB01000409.1, read on the forward strand.
ATTACAAAAGCTTAAAAATAAAATTTCTTCAAATTTGCTATGTTCCAAGGTCTTTGTAGTGCCTTTGCTTCAAACGTTTCAAGATGATATGCCCCCGTCCTTCCTGCAGAAGTGACTCTGTAGGGCCCTTCGCAATTTGGTCCCAATTTGCCATGGTCTGCATTCCTAGGGCCTGGAAAAACTCTTCCTAGCACCAAGTCTCTGAGCTGAAAGGTTCTCTCCTTGACTTTCTTCTGGAAGCTTTGCATCAACTGTTGTGGGTAGGCCGCAAATTTGATCAGCGCTTGCTCTCTACGCTCCTAGACCATATCAAGTTGCTCGGCAATTCTTTCCTTGTTTTGTTCATGATCATACGCCTCTGTTCTCATGGTCGGCAGTCCGACCTCCAAGGGAATCACGGCTTCCATCCCATATGCCAAGGAAAATGGGGTTTCTCTGGTTGACCTTCTTGGAGTTGTTCAGTAAGCCCATAAGACGCTTGGCAACTCATTCACCCATGCTCCTTTAGCTCCATCCAACCTTTTCTTTAATACATCCAACGAGGTCTTCTTGGAGCTTTCAGCTTGGCCGTTACACTGTGGGTAGACCGGAGTCGAGAAATAATGACTGATACTGAATCGTTCGCACAGGCTTCTGAAAGCTTTCCCTTCAAACTGCTTTCCATTATTTGTCACTAACGCCCGAGGTATTCCGAATCTAGTGATGATATTTTTCCATACGAAACTTTCACCATCTTTTTCCCTAATATGAACTAAGGGCTCCGCCTCTTCCCATTTGGTGAAATAATCAGTTGCCACTATCAGGAACCTAAAGTTACCTGTTGCCCTTGGCATAGGCCCTACGATGTCTATCCCCCATTTATCGAATGACCAAGGACTCATTATCATATTCAATTGCTCGACAGGCTGATGGATGTCTTTGCCGAAGCGTTGAAATTTCTCACACTTCTGAACGAATTGCAAGGAGTCTTTCTGCATGTATGGCCACCAGTATCCTTGCGACATAGCTCGGTACGCCAAGCTCCGACCTCCAATGTGATTTGCACAGCATCCCTCATGGATCTCCCACAGCAAGTTTGGAACATCAACTGGATGAACGCACAGAAGGTATGGTCCAGAGTAAGAGCGCCGATAAAATTTCTTATTTGGTGACAGCCAAAACCTCGCAGCTTTCCTTCTTATCTACATGCTTTCGTTGGGCTCTTCCGGGAGAGTACCATCCGCTAAATATGCAATTATCGGTGTCATCCAGCTCGGACTTTCATTTTGCGGTTCAATACACATAACCTGCTGTTCCACGATGCTTGGCTTCGGCTGA
>QPKB01000410.1:0-35457 GCA_003546025.1 Camphora micrantha
TTTTTACCCTATTCTTAAATGGACTTAGGTGGAACTTGGTTACCCTTTTTATTGGACTCACTTGACTTATCATGAGATTGTTTGACCCGACATTCTTTGAGGTTAATCCGCTTGTATCGGGACTTAACCCAATTCAATCTTGAACGGTACGGGACAACGGGATGTCCCCTTTATAACTATGCACGAGGTTTGTACGTTTGATTATCGCAAATCCTATCCCCTTCGGTGACTGAGTAGGTTGTACGATGCTTCAGGGTTAACATTGTACTTAGGATCTCTTTTGAGGTTCCGTTTGTTTTGAAGTTCAATTAAAAGTTTCAAAATCCCTAAAGTGTATAAAGAGCCCGGAATGTCTCCAAACTCAAGGAGTACCAAGTCATTATTACAAAGGACATACGGGGTCCTTACTCACCTGATTTATCATTCCTGAAAGTATTGAAAGTGTATTTTAGCATTTTGCTAGCCCGTTTATACATGCCCGAATAAAATGATACTTGTGCCTTTGAACATCCCGTCCTGCCCGTTTAAATACCTGCACTTGATATGTTTTATACATATTTTGATTTGTCATTTGACCTATGTGTCGGCACCACTAAGCTTAGCTTTCCTTGCCGGTCTAATCTACCGACTTGGAGACCCCTTCCCGTCCCGCCAGCTGCAGTTTGGATCCCGCTACCCGGTTATTACCGTGGTCTTGTCCCGATGCCGAAGATTGCTACTGTGGTTCATGATGCCCGGTTCGCTACCGTGGTCATGTCCCGTATTATTATTATGTATATGTATATGTTACTTTTGTTGCATCTCCTCACTTCGGTGACTGAGATAAACATCCCGATATGCTCATGTCACTTTGGTGATAAAGGACTTAGCTATGTGTGGTTGCCATCTTGTTTGTTTCCCGTTTCCTTTGATACCTTACATGTTTTATATTGCATTTGTATTTGAATAAATGATTCTCTCATTTTATAAAAGTCATTGTTTTAACAGGTTTTAATGTTTCTAAGGTAATTTCTTATATGGATATGTCTTTTCACCCACCTGCCAAACCGTCGTGTTTGACCCTTTGCTTTGGTACTCAGGTCCCGTTATCGGTCTCTCCGAGGAGGAGCATGAGGAGGCTGTCGGAGAACCGCATCGTCTAGTCGAGTGGCACGCCGATGATGTCGTCTAGACATTCGGTTGCCCGAGTGACGTAACATTTTGGGTTGAGTCTAACCATTCTTTTGGGAACTTCTTATTTTATTAATATTGGCCTTTGTTGGCCTCTATTTTTTGGGGCAATGTAATTAAACAATATTGTTGTAAACTTTAACTTTCTTTTGGGTTATAGCACTAATGATCATTGCTGATTTTGATACTGGTTTCAAATAGGTTTAATCTTGTTATCTTGGACATGAATGTATGAAATAGATTTGTTACACGCTTCCGCACATAAAAGATATATTCATGTTGATGTGGTATCCTCACCGCGGACACCTGTGGGAAATCGCGTGTACGAGTGGCATTCTTTGGTAGACTCGTATACGTTTTGGGTTTAAATTAATTCATCATCCATCATACATAATCACAATTAGTCTCGATCACGGATTAGGCCCAATGACCCGGTCCGGGGTCGCGACAGATGGCTTACTTGTAAAGTTTCCAAATAAACAAGATTAGCTCCAAAGAAGCTCCAATGAGGCTAGTTCACACTTCCAATGGTGATGAGAATTAAAAATGTTATATTTTTCTCCATTAATATTTAGTTCTTTGTATTTATTTGATGTCTGATTGCACTCATTATTCTTATATTTTGATTTATGATGCAATTGGAGGTCCTAAGTGCAAAACGAAGTTAATTAGGCAATTTTGGACGATTTTTCGACATCGCTTCGTAAGCTGGGAATAACTCTCTCATCCGAGATCCAATCAAGATGATTCAAGATGCTACGGAACGTCAAAAGAAGAAGATCATATTTGATACAGAAGGGACGGAGCTGATTCGGAGCAGGGTCGAGTTTAGAGAAAATCGAGAGGAAGGGCATTATGGTAAATTTGAAGAAATCAGGAGTTCATCGAAACATATCCAATATTGGGCTCAAATTGTGCAAAACTGAAGTTGGAGCAACTTTAATTCTTGGGCTGAGTCCAACAAAAGCCTGAATGAGAAGACAGAGTCAAGAAGAAGAATTTGACTAAGTTAGAAATTCCATTGAATTTTTTTTATTATTTTATTTCTCTCCCTCACATCTCTCACCTCATCTCACGGATGTACTTTCCCCCTAATATCTCTCCAAGGATTCTTTCCTATCTCTTAATTATTTTTTTTTCTTTCCATCTTTCCTCATCTAAACCATCTTTCTTTCCTTATTTTCCCTCATACGTCCACATCTCCTAAATTTTCTCTCTCATCATTCCAAGACCATATCATCACCTAAATTCTCTCCTCTCTCTAACCTAACTCTCCACTATAAATAACCTATCCCATATCCAACGACACCACCACCACACTCCATTCCATGAATTTTCTTTTTCTTTCTTTCTTCTTATTTTCTTTTTATTTTAATTTTGCAAGTTAGCATGGCCCTGCGTGGCTAATTTTTTGTAATTGGTTGAAGGAGACTGAAGCCTCGGAATAAATACTGTGATATCTAATTTATTTTCATTTTTCAATTTATGCTTTGAATATGGGTTGTTCTTCTGTGCTTAATTTGTTACATGATTGTTTCTTTTAATTGCTAGGATGCATACTAGTTTATTTTTCGTTGCAAACTACTACTAAATTAGAAATCAAATCCGTAATTGTTTGATCCCTCTAATTTGCGAAGCAACTGATATTTAATAATTTACTGTATTAGTAATTATTAGATATTAGGAGGAACACTTGGCTAAATTAAATGCAACCGCGTGTGCTTGTATTATTTAGGTTCATCGATCTCTCTAATTTTACTGTTGTTACTAAATTAAATCTATAGCGCTTATCTTAGGTTGTTTAGTAATTAAGGTTAATCAGAGCAAGTGTTTTCTAATTAACTAATTAAGGAGGTAGGAATTTAATTCCAACGATGAATATTCAAAGTGTTAGTTGATTTATTTTTTTTTTGCATCAATGACCGGTTTTGAATTTCCGATGGCGGATGTTAACTTTGACCAATGCTTGCTCATTTAATTGAATTCATTACTTTATTGCTCTTTATTTGCTTTTATTTGTTTTTTCTTTCAGTATAATCAAAACCCTCCATCTTTGATCACATAGCATAAAATTTGGCTAAACACTCCCCGTGGGAACGATCCTTACTCACACTACTACCTATATTTTTAGGAGTAAAGGTTTTATTATTTTTGGGTGCCTGCGATAGCACGACCAAATTTTAGCGCCGTTGCCGGGGAGTGATTCTAGTTGATTTTTGTGCTTCTTGTGATTCTCTAAGTTTTTTTTTTTTTTTTTCAGTTGCAAAATATATATATATATATATATTCTCTACTTTCTGTCTCTTCTGACTCTTCTTTAATTAATTTTTTTTTCTCTTCCAGCACCCACGTTCTCTATTCTCATTAAATTCATGTTCTCAGGAACGCACCTTTTGACTCTTCTTTGCAATTGCTGAGCTTTTTTGTTCTCAGCAACTTCCTCACTCATCAATCATCTTTCATTATCTCATATCTCTCATATCATCTCACCTCTTTCTCTCATTATCTCATTCTCTCATAATTAGCTCATCTCACTCCCTACCATCATCACAGCAACACCCTCTCACTGCGCCTGCATCCTCTCGGCCGACGCCAGCCATCTCTGTGCTGACGTCATCTCCTTCTTCTTGTGCAAATTTTAATTTTGAACAAAAAAAAATTAGAGTTTAATTTTTATTTTAGCGATTTTTTAAAGCATAGAATTTTTTTATTACTCTAGATTTTTCGTAATTTGTTTTTATGGTTTCCTTGATTGCTTATGACTGTAACTCGATCTTCTAATCATGGTGATTTGCAGTACGATCCAAAAATAGAAAGAACTTTGCACAGGTTATGGAGAGAAGCTCGGAAAAATTTTGAAGAGAGTGATCTAGCTCTTGAATCCCTATTTGATAGCGATTCTAATCTAGAAGGGAGGAAGTGATGGCTGGAAATCGAACTTTGAAAGAGCTCGCTGCCCCAGATTTGAATCAACAACCTTTATGCATAACTTTTCCTATTGAACCATATTCCAAGAGTGGGGAATCGCAAATCAAGAGGTCACTTGAAAATCTCAATTTCTCAAAATCTCCAGGTTCATCTAGTGACAACATGGAATATGAAAGATGCAAGAATTTAATGTGGGACCCAACCATCTAAAAGCCTACATGATAATCTCCAGCCAAATTGGCAAGTAATGAAAGATGACCAATTCAAAAGGTCTTTGCGTGATTACCTATACCCCACACATGCAAACACTTCTTTATTTATGAACGTGTGGGGAGGATGTGGATACAACACCCAATCTTTACGGACTTGTCCAACAAGTTCCGATTATTACATAGAGGTGTAGCGAGAAATCCAAGATGAAGCAAATGTATATCAATGGCACTGTTCCAATAACATAGGTAGCATGCATAGTTCACATTGGGACGATCATCATGATTACAGTTTGAAAAATGGGCCCACGAATGATTCGGTCAATCTCTCACAAGAGCCTATACCGGGAGGGTCATATGCATACCCTTTCCAGGATATGTCATATGTGCCTCCATCAATTGAATGGTCATATGAAACACCATCCGAGTGCTCATTTGTACCCCCACTACCACCCCCGGAGGTGCGGTCTTTGGAGGATGTGATCAGTAAATTTATTCAGAGCTAGAATGAATTTATCCAAAGCCAAAATGAATTAAATCAAACCTTCAAGCAAGAACTACGGGACTTGACAGTTTCAATTTGCTAGATGATACAAGAGGACGTCATCGTTAGTAGTGAAAATGATATTCAAATAGATGATCTGAAAAACCTTGACCACTTTTTATCAGAGGATCAAACTCAATCAATATCTGAGGGTGGAGAAGAAAGTAGTGTTGGTGGTATAATTGACAACCAATCTGACTCTGATGCATACTGGCGCGTGAGCCCCTTTCCCAAATGGTTGGCCGGTCCCACTGGGAGATTTTGGAGAAAGATTCCCCAAGAGTCCCTCTTAGGTTTTGATTCTTTCACATCAATGGAATTAAGTATTGTTGATTTCCAAAAATTTGATGTTCCAATTTTGAAGGAAATAAAAAAAAAACATATATTTTGATCCTCCTGATGGGTTTGAAACTTTTGTAGATCTCTTTCAAATTTCCAAATCTGATCATTTGAAATCATTGGACTCATGCATTGCTCATTCCCTAGCCTTTAATGATCAATCATTATGGGAAATAGAAAATAAGTTCATTATGGGCCCTAAGGAGGACCCTACTGCCAAATTTGAGGAAAATGCCCTTTTTCAGACCTTCAAGTCTGAATTTTCAGAATCATGTGTGGCACCTTACAAAAATTCAGCTGCTGACAATGCCATTGCATGTTCCACACCCGTGCTAGAGGAATTTGCAAAATTCAATTTTGATGGATTACATGCACGGAAATCATTTGTACCACCTTGTTCATCAATCCAATCTCTTCCTTCAGACTTACATGATTCATTTTTAATGGAAGAGACTTTAATGGTGGTTACCTTCTCACCATTGGACAATTTGAAAATCTTCATTTGGTTTTTGTCCACTGCGTGGAGGAAAATTTTGTTTGGGATCTGGGTGGATTCGATGTTGAGTACCTAGTAGTATAGCTTCTATTTTTTATTTTTCTTGTTTGTTTTTGTGTATGTTTGTCTAACCATGGATAGGGTTCGGAAAAGCTTCATTTACATGCGACTTCTTTACTTTACCCTCTGGTACTTTTAATCCTCATGTTTCATTGCATTTCATTCATTTTAACATCAATGTCAATGTTCATATTTGGTTGGGGGGTGGGGACAAGCACACTTGTCTGTTGTTAGACAGAATTTTTACACATTTTCTTTTGTTTTTAGTTTTTTTAGGAAAAAATTCTAATTCTTTCAAAAACTTTGCTATTGATGTTGTTTTTTAGGGTTTTTGAAAGAAAAATGAAACTTTGAGAGGATTTTTATAAAACGAAAATACCTCGAATTTTTGAATTTTTGAAGCTTTAGGCGATTAAAAAACATAATGGTTCACTTCTTTGTTTAAGGAAAGGATTTTTGGAAAAGTTCTGAAATTTGATCCCTCACTTTTACACGGGGTTGTATACGTTTTTAAGGTTTTGAATGTAAAGCTATGATTTCCATTTTCTTTGATGATTGGATTGAAAATATGATGGAAAACCGACCCTTAGTTTCACAGTTTTCTGGTTCATCTGGGTGGTTTGATCAGCCACAAAACGTTCAATTAATTCGGGCACATGGAAATGGCTGCCTATTGTTGGGGACTGTAAAAAAAATGAATAAAGAAAAAAAAGAAGAAAAAAAAGAGGAAAAAATAGGGAAGTTTATACTTGAAAAAGGTGAAATATATGCGATGTGGGTTTCTTCCCCATGTCCTGTGCATCAAAACCAAGTTCACCACAAAGGAGATTATAATGAAAAAAAAAAAAAAAGAAGGAGAAAAGAGAAAAAAGAATTCCTTGAAATAAAAAAGAGATTTGTTGTTATGGCCTTTGAAAAAACAGTAGTGCGAAAGCCGTTATGGTCGCCTTGAGAGGAAGACTGTTTTTCTTTGCTAAGGTTAGGTGGCCCAAAATTTTGGATAAAAAATCATTTTCACCGAAAGTTTTGGTGGATCATTTAATACCTATGTTTTTCCGTATACACACTTATCACCATGCACGATCAATTCAACATGATTTTGAGAATTTCTTTCCAAAAGATGAGATTTGTGAACCTAATTTAAGATTTGCTTTTAAAAATTCCGAGAATCGAGAATATCCGTTGTTTGTAAATTTTCTTTGAAAAAGTGTCCCTTGATTTTATTATTATTATTTTTTACTTTGATTGAGAAAAAAAAATAAGAATTTTGTGCGTATATTCATTGCAAACCCTCACGAGGCACAACACGTCCACTAGGGGTAACCCTGACCAAAAAATGAGATTTGTGAACCTAATTTAAGATTTTCTTTTGAAAAATTCCAAGAATCGAGAATATCCAGTGTTTGTAAATTTTCATTTGAAAAAGTTTCCCTTAATTTTATTAGGTTTTTTACTTTGATTGAGAAAAGAAATAAGAATTTTGCGGGCATATTCACAGCAAACCCTCATGAGGCACAACTCGTCCACTAGGGGGAACCTAGGGGTTTAACGGCTTATTGCATATGCTAAATGTAGTCGAGAGTACCAGCAAAAATGGTATTTTTCATTTCAGTTTTCTACATTAGTTTATTTTCCTTAAAATTAGTTTAGGTGAGTTTTCTTCCTTGTCACTTATTTTACTAAGGGACTAGCAAAAAGCTGGTTGAGGGATGTGATAAGTCTACAAAATTAGGTCATTAGGTCATCATTTCATTAGCATTTGTAGACTTAATTAGGATTAATTGCATATAATTGCACTTAATTTCATGATTACATGTATTAGGGGATATTTTTTCGGAAAAATGGGTCAAAATTCATTGAATTGCATAACTTTTGTAAAATTAAGGTTTTTCATTTCATTTATCACCCCAAAATTAGTTTTTTGGCTTCAACAATGCATACTTGCTATTTTAGGTACCATGTGCTATTTTTAGAAAGTTTGTCATTTGGGTGCATCATTAGACATGTAGGGTCCCATACATGGTTCATATTTATTTTCTTACATATGATTAATGTTAAAATTGCCTCTTTCAATTTGTAGGATAAATCAAGAGTGGGGCCCGCATGTTGATGGAATTTGAGAGAGAAATCAAGAAAAAGAAAAGAAGCATGACATACACACATGCCTTGGATGTCCACTAGATAGAAGCTTCACTCATGCCAAATCTTGAATTTATTTGGAACGCTTCTCACATGCAATCTTTATGGAGTTTTACCAAGCAAGAACTACCAATAAAATACACGTCCAAAAAATGGAATCCAAATCAAGTCAAGCTATGCAGCAAATCTGACTTGAACTTCTCCTAAATCAAAGTGAGGTCCCACATACACCTATGCATGCCCAAATTGAAGCTTTCTTATGAGCGTTAAATCTGAGGCTTTTTTTTTTTTTGGGGAAAGTGACAACATGTGAGATTTTTGTGGAGCCTTCTTTAGAAAGCCTTGTTCACCAAGACACTTTACTTGCCAAGGGAATCTCTACAAGTCAAGTTCTTTCCAAGTATGAAGCATAGCTTGGAGATGAAGCAAAGAATCTAGGCAAAAGAGGAAACAAATGCCCTATGAAGGAGGGAAATTCTTGGCAACAAGGAGCATCAAAATCTATAAATAAAGAAACCAGCCAAGGGGCTGGACGTTCCAACATCCCTTGGAGGCTCTCTCTCCCTCCATTCCACTCCACTCCACTCCTTTCTCTCCGTTCTTTTAGGCACAGGTTGAGAGGCCATGTTGAGAGGATGAAAAAGATTGAAGAATATTAATTTATTGTACTCAAAGATCAAGGAATAAAGAAACTACTTGGATTGATTCTGCGTGTTCTTTATGTAAGTGGTTTAGTTTTCTATTTCTAGTTCTTTTATGTGTTTTGATTAGAGACAATAGTTCACATGATTAGATCTAAGATTTTGAAAATAAAAATGATTAAATTAAAAGTTGAGAGACATCACCTAATCACTAGCATTTGTTTTCCCTCGTTTAGGAAGAGAGGACTTCAATATCGCATTTTCAATGCTTGTATAATCGTCTAGTTTCTAGATCTTCGATATATATTTTCCGCTTTTTATTTTTCCACCTTCGTTCTTTTTATTTTTATTAAGTTTTCTGATTCACTTTACAGCACCTTTCTCTGGTTTAAAAACTTCTAATTGAATCATTTATGTTTAGTAGAAACTTACTAATTCTGTTATCTGCATAAACTATGGTTGGAAAAGTGTATTTGTACATGTATCATAATTAGAAATTGCATTAGAATAGGATTTTGTTGCTGAAATTATAATTTTTAATGACAGATTAAGAATGCTAATTTTCGGACATGGTATGACTTGTTGGAAATCTGCACATTGAAAAACACTGCACTGTTTCAACAGATTTAGTCTTACTGCATTCCAAAAGTACATGATTTGAAAACCAGGAAAAAGAAGTTATTTTTTCTTAGAAGTTAGCAGAATTAAAGTAAAGTAATAGGAATTTGAAACCCCAGAATTTCAGCCAAAAAATAACCTCTGGAACCATATCAACTAGAGGCATAAACAGGGGTACCCAGCAAGGTCGTACCAGATTTCAGCAGCATAATTGGTTCAACTAGGCATCTTTAGGTATTTATATCTTTTTCGTTTTAAGTCATTTTTCAATTCTTCATTTTTTGTTGTGTTCATGCATCATCAGATTATTAACTCCAGCCACTAGATTTAGGTTTAGATCATTCTAGAAGGGTCATACAGTCCAGCAAATTTGGGGTTGCGCAATAGTTTCCATACTTGAAGTTTTTTTTACAGCATGGATTGTTAGGAATTTTGTGTATTGCAATTTGATGGATGCATTATCATCTTAGCGTCATTTGAATTTTCACACATGCATTGATTTAAGAAAACTTGAAATCTTGATTTTCTCATGCATTGTTTTATGTCTTTTAGAAATAATGATTCATGCATGTTTTAGATTTTAAACTTGGATGCAAATAGTTTTGAAAAGATCTTTTTGAATCAAGCAAGCCTTTGGTTTTAAATCTTTCAAATCATCTTAGGCATATTAGGTTTCATGTTTTTAAAACTCTTAGATTGATTTAAAACATGTTTCCATGCTTGATTCAATTGCCCAAAAGTCCCCACAAGAAAATACTTTGAAATATGCAATTTGTGGGGAAAAAGGTCCCAGGACTTGGTTGACCTGCAGTGTGGCCGGTCGACCGAGCCCATGGACCCGGTCGACCGAGCCCACTGTGGGTCGACCGGGAAAGAGCCGTTGTGCTCTTTTTCAAACGGTCAGATTTATGACCGTTGAAGGGCAGGTCGACCGGGGACTAACTGTTGGGCATTTTTTTGTATAAATAGAAGCTCATTCCTAAAGAAATTTTGAGGAACAAAGAGGCCTTCCCTTGAGATGTTTTGAGGCCAGTCAAAGGGGAATGAGCTAAGGATGGCTAAGGGACATTTGGAAAGCTAAAGCTTGGATTAATGAAATTAAATCTCTAAGTAAGCTTTACTTTTCTTAATCATATGTTTTCATGCTTTGTTTTAAATATTGATAAATCTTTTCTAGTATGATAAACTATGATTTGTTGTATCCTTAACATGTATATGTTTTGAATTGATTTATTATTTTGGATGCAACACTTTGAGATTCAAACCAAGTAGTACTTAAATTGGTATATCTAAGTAAATCATGTTTTTGGAAACATCTTTGAAATTATATGTAAACATGATTCCTATACTTGGTTGAATCTTTGGTTGTTGTTTTTCATCATAAGAAAATCACTTTCAAATCTATCTTATGTTTTGGATTCAACAACTTCACAAATCATATGTACTTTTGTTTTAAAGTTTCACAACTTGCTAGGCTTTGATAGGTATATCATTTTCAAGTTGTATTTTTAAGTACATATAATTTGTCCCTTGATTTCAATCAAATCTATTTTTGTGCTTTACACTTTCAAATGCTTTAAGCATACATATATTAAGCTACATTGTTAATTTGATTGAAATCCTTATGCATCACATGTTTTATTCTTAAACTTTCACAACTTGTTTGAACTAAATAGGTATATCTTTTACAAGTTGTTTTTAAACATGTGATTAGCATTCTTACCTCAATCATAAATGTTTTTATGAGCTAAAACTTTTAAAAGCCTTTGGGATACATTTATGAGCTTTAATTTTCAAATTGATTGAGGACATCTTACACATACATTGTGCATTCATCTTTGCATTCATAGTGTGTGTGTGTAAATTAGTTTTTCACTTTTATATCCGCCTAATTAAGAGGCATTGTATTGAGCTATTATTGTATCTCCATCAAGTATATGTTAGACACTACTTAGAGAGATAACCAACCTTTTGGTTGAAGAGGTTATTGCTTAGCCTAAGCAAAGCATAGTGTAAGAGGTTATTACTTAGCCTTGGAAAGCATATTGTAAAGGTTATTGCTTAGCCTATTGAAAAGCATAAATAGTAGAAATCCGGTGGGGTGTTGGATCACAAGCCGATAGTGGATGCAGGCATTAAGGCCGAACCACTATAAATCATTGTGTTATGGTGAATGCTTTGTGATGATTATTTTTGTTATCTTCCGCACTTTAGTTCTATATCATCACTTGTGACCAATTGATTTTAAAGAAGTTAGAATTTGGTATAATTGGTCACTTAATAGAAGCTCACCCTATTCACCCCCCTTTTAGGGTTCGGATCCATGGACTTACAAGTGGTATCAGAGCGGGTTACTCCATTATAGGGCTTAACAACCCGAAGTTGATACTTATCTGGATTAGAACCCTTGTGTTGTGTTTTATTGCATATCTTTAAAATGATTTCCACTATGGTCTGAAATTGATTTTTTTCCTTCCTAGCTCTTTATTTCCCCAAAGAATCATTTCACCACTTTAAAACTTTTTTGAGTTAAATCTCCAAGAGTTGGTGGGACTTCAAAGTGAACTTCCAAGGACAACCTTGTCAAGACCTTAAGTGAATGTTCAAAGGTAAACATTTAGACTATCCTTAAGGCCTTGGACCTCTCTAGACCAACCTATTCTTTTTAGTTATATCTTATTGTTGGTCTTGTTACATTTGCATTTTGTTTCTATATAGTCACATCTCTTATAATGCAATGTTTCTTTGTGATCATTTGATTTTGTCTTCATGATATATCACATGGTTTTCAAAATCCTTTGATTGCAATATTATCATGATAGATTTGCATTTTGATCATATAATTATATCTCTTGTAATGCATTTCTATTTATGCTCAATTGATTATGATTACATAAGCTTTCATCGCTAAGATTTTTCATGATCAATTGATGTTGGAAAATGTTCTGAGCTTTATTGGGTATATTTATAAAAGCATTTTCCTTTAATTTATTTCCTTGTGCCTAGTTATGAATATATCTTTTGAAAGGAAATAAAATTTACAAACAATTTGCTTCTTTACTCAACAAAGTTACATTCTTTCAAAAGCAAATTGATTTTGATGTTTTACATTGCATGATTGGGTATGGTCTCATTGATTTGCATATTTTTCTTAACTTTGTATATCTTTTCACTGATGCAAATTGATGTTGTTTATGCACTTTATAGTAAAATCTTTTGTTTCATGATCATTTGAGATTCAAAAGTACATATGAGTTCTTATATGCTACACTCATTTGATATGATCTTCATATCCCTTTCCATTGCATTGTAAGCTTAATACATTTGCTTAAGGGTAGAGATTTTGCATGATAGATTAATGGATCACCTTAAATGAATTTGAATTAAACCATTGATCTTTATAGGTAAACCAATATATGAGATCCATTTTCATCTATATGTGATCTATGATATCCTTCTAACTTCATACCTTCTTGTGCACACATGGTTGTATTCTTTGTTGATGATATAGTATGAGTTAGATCTTGATTGTAATTGATCATGTCTATGCAAATGTCAATGAGCTCCATGTATGGTTGTAATCTTAGTTATATTTGAAGATACCATACTAGAACTCTCAAATCCATCCTTTATGCTTTCTAAGTCATTATTTTTGAAATGGATGGTTATGATATTGTTTCATGTATTTTTCTTATTGGTATCATTCTTTATACATGTCTCAACTTCATAATAGTGTGCTTAATCATATGAACATCTTTGAAATCCATTCCTTGTATTTCATAGTTATAACTATTGTTTGATGGATATCTTAGATGTTGAATTCATATGATTTGACACTTTTTAAATTGCATGCAACACCAAGTCATATCTTTTTATGCAATTTCTCATGTTCATCACTATGCTCATTAGTTATATCTTTAAAAGTGATGAATATCCATTTATGATGCTTAATGGAATTTTGTGTTTGTCACATCCTTGCTCTTAATCATGTTTTCAAATTCAATTGGTTTCAATTGGTATAATTTTCGATTGTTGTAATATCCAATTGATGTCCTATCTTGAGAATGTGATATACCATGTACATTGGATTGAACTTTATAGTAATATGTTTTGATTCCATGTCACATTCTACTAGCATCATAAATTTCATGTTTGCCACCTCTCTTGCTCATATAGGTAAATATCATGACCACTATGTTTATGTGATCATAATATTGGTTGGTTAATAGTTGAGGTTGACTTCATGTTTGAATTTCATTTCATTCATCTTGTACATGATAGTTATATTTAATGATTGGATGAAATGATTTCAAAATTTTCATAGCACATGATTTTCAAAAGTTATATTGTTTGATGCTATGATTAGTAAACCCCATAACATCATGGATAGCTCTTTTTGGATAACCCCTAATAGGTATATTCCTTAACTCCATTTTAGAGTGATTGTTTTTAATAGTCATATCCTTTAATCTCAATTGGTATATTTGTTTTATATATTCTTATTGGTATCCATGATCGCTTTTCTCTTTGGCCTTACTCTTTATATTGGCAATTTGATCAAATTAAGCTCTATAGTTATATGTGTCTAATTCTTTCCTTGAAGTTTTTCCTCAATTGGTAAAACCACCTTCTTCTTGCTCCAAATAGTTAAATATTTGTCAAAAGTTTGACAAAAGAAGAGAATGGATTGAGGGGGAGTGTAAACCTTCATAGGAAGTATTAGTTTTGATCAAATTGACTTTTGGATATTGGCTTTGAACCCTTAGAGACTTCTAACCATACATGATGGCCTGTTATATATTTCATTTTCTTTTTCTTTTGTTAACAGGTGCTACTAAAAGGTATTTTCCTTATTTCATGTGTGTAGGTACCTTTGCAATTTAATGTCAAAGGGGGAGAGAGCAATCAAGTTGTCTCAAGAGGGAGAGTATATCCATACATCCTAAGGGGAGATATTGTATGATCTTCTACAAGGGGAGAGAATGCATATCTTGCCAAAAGGAGAGAGTGCATGGTCAAAGGGGGAGAGTGAAAGAAGTGAAAGCTTGGGAGCTAGAGAAGATGCTTGGTCAAAGAGAGAGATGAAAAGAAAGCTTGAAGAATGATCAAGCTCCAAGCATCAAGGAGAATGAAGAAAAAGAACTAGAACTAGAGCCCAAGCAAGAGCATCCAAGAGATTTCAAGACTTATCCAGCTTAGGGGGAGCTGAAGACTCAGTGTGTAAATTCGGTGTTGAGAAATGTTTGCCATCAAATTGCAAAGGGGGAGATTGTTAGGAATTTTGTGTATTGCAATTTGATGGATGCATTATCATCTTAGCATCATTTGAATTTTCACACATGCATTGATTTAAGAAAACTTGAAATCTTGATTTTCTCATGCATTGTTTTATGTCTTTTAGAAATAATGATTCATGCATGTTTTAGATTTTAAACTTGGATGCAAATAGTTTTGAAAAGATCTTTTTGAATCAAGCAAGCCTTTGGTTTTAAATCTTTTAAATCATCTTAGGCATATTAGGTTTCATGTTTTTAAAAACATGTTTCCATGCTTGATTCAATGGCCCAAAAGTCCCCACAAGAAAATACTTTGAAATATGCAATTTGTGGGGAAAAAGGTCCCAGGACTCGGTCGACCTGCAGTGTGGCCGGTCGACCGAGCCCATGGACCCGGTCGATCGAGCCCACTGCGGGTCGACCGGGAAAGAGCCGTTGTGCTCTTTTTCAAACGGTCAGATTTATGACCGATGATGGGCAGGTCGACCGGGGACTAGCCGTTGGACATTTTTTTGTATAAATAGAAGCTCATTCCTAAAGAAATTTTGAGGAACAAAGAGGCCCTCCTTGAGATGTTTTGAGGCTAATCAAAGGGGAATGAGCTGAGGATGGCTAAGGGACATTTGGAAAGCTAAAACTTGGATTAATGAAGTTAAATATCTAAGTAAGCTTTACTTTTCTTAATCATATGTTTTCATGCTTTGTTTTAAATATTGGTAAATCTTTTCTAGCATGATAAACTATGATTTGTTGTATCCTTAACATGTATATGTTTTGAATTGATTTATTATTTTGGATGCAACACTTTGAGATTCAAACCAAGTAGTACTTAAATTGATATATCTAAGTAAATCATGTTTTCGGAAACATCTTTGAAATTATATGTAAACATGATTCCTATACTTGGTTGAATCTTTGGTTGTTTTCATGCTTTATTTTAAATATTGATAAATCTTTTCTAGGATGATAAACTATGATTTGTTGTATCCTTAACATGTATATGTTTTGAATTGATTTATTATTTTGGATGCAACACTTTGAGATTCAAACCAAGTAGTACTTAAATTGATATTGTTGGGATTGGTGTATGCCCTAAAGCCCACTGACTGCACTTTCATCTCTGTAACTGGATATTTATTGGTTATTTAATGGAATGACTTCTTTCTCTTTATACTTGTGTATTTGTATGGTTGTGTAAGGCCCATTGTTTTCTAGTAATGACTTAGGTGTGTAGTGGCTACACACAGTTAGGTCTGAGTCATGGACACTTGAAACAATAAACTTGTTCATAACTGAGAGATGGAGTTGGGCACTTCATCTTGGTATAAGTTATAATGAGATACTCTCCTGTATTCAGGGTGACTTACCTAAGTCACGGGAGCCTTTTCCGGATTTATCTCATTAGTGCATGTGTCATGCATTGAACAGGACCACTTGTAGGTGTGATCTCTAAAATGGTACTATCACAGAGAGAGATCAAATCACCTCTTGCTACTGAGTGACCAGTGCTCTTAATCTTGAGCATTTGTGGATGAACTGACGAAGTCAAGTTCTTGTGCTTTAATTCACTATGGGTGAGATCCTGTTCATGGGTCAACAGCTCTGTGTTTTGGGTGCTTGGGCTTGATTAGTTGGGACGTGCAAATGCAATATGGAATCTATGCCATCACATGATGGAATGATCGTCCCCTCAGAATTATCCGATTAATCATCAGAATCTACGATCTTAGTATATGGATGTTCCATATGGATATTGAACTTGTGGGTCGCTCCCTGGATCAAGAGAATGATATCCGAATGATGATTAGGTCAAGGATATGAAATTCTAAGGTTGAGATGTAATCAAGAAGGTAGATAGTACATCGGTTAACCTACTTGATTATGGATGTTACATAGAGGGGCATTGTGGTCATTGTACTTGGTAAGTCAAAGACAATCGTCAGTTTATGATGAGCTTTATTTGCAATTTAATATTTGTCCCTGGAGTGCAACCATAACTCTCTAGTGGAATGAGTTAAGGTTAAAATGATCCTAGTGTTGCTATGGGGTTAGCATGGACATTTTGGTCATTTTGGGAGCCAAGGGCAAATATGTCTTTTGGTCCCTTCTCTAGCCACTTTCCTAGATTGGCAAGGTTTCCTAAATTGTTTAAATGAGTGGAGAAATAATTTTGAGTGTAAATTCAAATAGGTCCATGAAGGCATACATGAATTACATCTCTAGATAAATTATTTGGTGCATGGACCATAGTTAGTGTGGGCTAGCCAATGTGATCCCTAGTTTGTGGGTCCTAAGTTTGTGTAGGCCCCATTACTTGGAAGGATTTCTTTTTGTGCAAGTTCTCCTTAAGTTTAGTAGCCTTCTAATTATTTTTTAGAAACTAAACTAGATGAAATAAGGGGCTGGACGTCCAAATAGGGTGGTTTCCTTTTTGGTTAGTAACTCTTGGTTTCCTTATTCTTTAAGGAAAGATCTTTCTAAAAGGGTTTTTCCCTTTTTATATATATGGCTGGGTTTCCTTCCCCTGGGCGTGAATCAGCAAAAAGAAGGAGAGAAAAAAACCCTTTGGGCGTGGAAGAGAGGTAGAACAGCCAGCCACCCCCTTGGACGTCCACAGTTGTCTTGCACAAAGAGAGAAGTTCTTGTTGGTCCACGTTTTTCCTCTTGGAGAAAGACCATATCAGGTCTGGTCTTCTCACATAAAATCAAGGAAAACAAGAAGAAGGAAACCTGGTTGTGTTCCCACCAACACTAACCAATCAGATTAGAAGAAAGGGGAATAGAGGAGAAGACTACAAAGGAAAATTGCTGCAGGAAATTCCAGCAACTCATTGCTTGATTGCAGTCTGATTTCAGCCCCTTTGCATACTTTGTTTCAGAGATTTTAAGTCTTCATATAATCAGGTATATGTTCTCCTATGTATCTTATTTGTTTTCACACAAGTAGATTATGATTGCATGGTGTTATGGTGTGATTTACATGGCTAGTTTACTTTCTAATTCTGATCCTAGTTAAAAGTTTTAAAATTCCAGCCATAGAACTCTTTTCTTAAAAGGAGTTCAGATCTGAATCACACTATCTTTCAATGGTATCAGAGCCACACCATGATTAATCATGATCCCATGTTGTGTGGATATCAATCCTAGATTATTTAAGGGCATGGTGGCGCCCTTTAGGTCGCTGTTTATTGCATAAATAGTGTGCAGAAATCTATTCTAGGCTGCTGGAATTTACCCAGAGCACTGTTTACTGCATAAATAGAATGCAGAAATCTTTTCCAGGCTGCTGGAACAATTTCAGATTGCTGTTGACTGCATAATAGAGTGCAGGAATATTTTTCCAGGGTGCTGGAAAAATTTCAGATCACTATATAGTGTTGTACATAGCACTTCGAATGCACTAACCTCTTTGTTTGCAGCCATATAATTGCATCCTTGATGGTTCGCATGTATGTGTGTGGATTTGGATGGTTTTAATTAGTTGGAAAGTGTACGGTTGCGCGGTTAGCAACCATAGGAGATTGTTTTTTTTTTCCTTGTTTTTATTTTTCAACTAGTCTTGATGTAAGCTTTCTTGAAAAGCATAGGTATCTCCAATGTAATTTTGGGTTTTTGTTTTTCATGAGTTTGCTTGTATAAATTTGATTTATTGTAACAAGCAAGAAAAGGAAAGTTTCAAGCGAGGAAGGTTGCAACAAACCGGGTCCCATGGTGACGGAGGCAACGGAGGTTTCCTAGCGCAAGTAGGACTCTTAACCAAGTTTCCTAATTGGAAAAGGATTTGAAGTCCGAAAGAGCAGGGAGCCATCAAGGATTGCATTCTTTTATTTGCTTTTATATATGGAATGCATGGTTGAATGCTTTATATAATTGCTATGTTTATCACCTAGTAACATGGCCACCACTAGGTTCTTAAAATTGGCATCTTTCTATATTGGATTGTTTTTGTTTGGCAAATTGTTTTTAAACGGATCTTAGACCAGCACCTTCTATTTGTCTAAGGTTTAAAATTGAATAGGGTTTAGTTTACCTTGGTACCCTAAGTTTCCAAAAGAGGCCAAACTAAAATCTAATATGTTGATACCATAGTGGGCCCATAACCCATTGGTCCCAAGATCTTTACTCAATATGTTTTAAAGCAAAAGTTTTTTTTTTTTTTTGATGACTTAAGCAATTGAGTCATGAAAATTGTTAACCAAGTTTGCTAGATTTAAACAAGGTTTGAGTAACGATCAAAAGTGTTTTTCAAAACCCTAGTGTTAAATAATCAAGTGGGAGAGGGGCTTGGAAAAAGCCCACGGCTTTCCATTTTCGGTTCATGCTATCTCATTGGAGTGTTAGTGGGAGCGGCCATCCCTTCGGTGGAGTTCTTTACTAAAGATTGCTTCGATGGGTTAGTAGGTGAACTAATGTGAATATTCGTAATGAGGTGTTAGTGGGAGCGGCCATCCGTTCGGTGGAGTTCTTTACTAAAGATCACTTCTATAGAATGTCAATGAAGTGTTGGTGGGAGCGGCCATCCCTTCGGTGGAGTTCTTTACTAAAGTTCACTTCAAGATTGGATTAAAGTCACTTCCCTTCGGAGGACTTGAGTCATAGACATTCTGGGAATGCTCATAAGAGATGGTAATACACTTGACCCCTAGGAGTTAGTGTTATTTGTCATATGAGGCCAAACCAATCAGTGATTGGACTATCACTGGATATGCGTATCCAGACAGTGATAATCCAAATAAGCAATGCTTAACTCAACGTGACTGTAGGCTCGGCCATCCCTTCGATGGAGGGTCTATGAGGAAGTTGAGACACTGATACATTATAATTAGGGTTATATAATGTAAAAAGTCTTGTGCATGTTTTTCCTTTTATTACAAGCACCATATACATGTTACATATATATACTGCACGTCTAATTATAACCTGTTATATATATCCAAAGAGATGGGGAAGGACTCTTTTAGCCCATTGATGAGTATTCTGCGTGAGAACAAATTGACTGGCCCAAATTACGTAGACTGGAAAAGAAACCTTAACATAGTACTCACCGCTGAGGAGTACAAGTATGTTTTGTCGGAACCCTGTCCTACCGTTGATGATTATTCTACAGATGACCAGCTAGAGGCTGAAAGGAAATGGAAAAAGGCGAATAGCATGGCCAAATGCTACATGCTTGCTTCCATGTCCAACGTGTTGCAAACGCAGCATGAGCAAATGGACACAGCCTCTGATATCATGTTGTCTTTGTCTGAGATGTTCGCAGACAAAAGCAGGCCAGCTAGGCAAGCTGCTTTAAGAACAATCATGAATACTAGGATGGCTGAGGGAACACCTGTCAGAGAGCACATGCTCAGAATGATGGATTGTTTCAATGAAGCTGAGATCCTAGGGGCTGAGATTGATGCAGAGAGTCAGACTGATATGATTCTAGAAACTCTGCCGGAGTCTTTCAACCAGTTCAAGCTCAACTTCAACATGAGCAAGTTGGACATGACTCTCTCAGAGTTAATGAAAGAACTCCAGGCGGCAGAGGCCATCATGAAGCCTAAAGGCCAAGCTCACTTTTCCCAGTCTTCCTCTAAACTCAATCCGAAAGGGAAAAAGTTCAAGAAGAAGCAAGGTAAGGGAAAAGGACAGAAAAAGGGCAATGCTGGGAAGAAGGACAAAGGCACAGGTGAAAAGCCCAAAGGGAAATGCTTCAAGTGCGGCCTCAAAGGTCACTGGAAGAAAGATTGTCCCAAGCTCCTAGGCTCAGATAAGAAAGGTATATCTCTTTCCTACTACATTGAAACCTGCCATGTGGTTGATTCTACTGATTCTTGGATAGTAGACTCTGGAGCCACTAATCATATCTGCAATTCATTGCAGGGGTTTCAGATAATGAAAAAGCTTAAGAAAGGGGAGTTTGACCTTAGAGTTGGAAATGGAGCAAAGATATGGGCTGTTGCAGTGGGAGCTGTTACCTTACATTTTCCGCATGATAGGATATTAGTTTTAAACAATGTTATCTATGTTCCGGACATAAGGAAGAATTTAATTTCAGTTTCCAGACTCATTGAATTTAATTATTCAGTTTCTTTCCATTCTGGGGTTGATATCAGTAGAGATGGAAATATTATATGTTCCGGTAGAATGCCTGATAACTTATTTTATATATATCCTATTGCTCCCTCACTGCACAATGTACAACTAGAAAGCTCATCTTCCCTTAAGAGGAAGGTATCTTCGACCAATGACACTTATCTTTGGCACTTACGTTTGGGTCATATTAACCTAAAACGGATTCAGAGGTTGGTAGAGGATGGGCTTCTGAGCTCATTAGATCTCGAACCTTTTCCTTAGTGTGAATCTTGTCTCATGGGAAAGATGACCAAAAGGTCATTCTCTGGAAAGGGACTGAGGTCAAAGGAGTTGTTAGAATTGGTTCACACTGATGTGTGTGGTCCTATGAACAAACTAGCTAGAGGAGGTTATGAGTATTTCATCACCTTCACTGATGATTACTCTAGGTATGGATATGTGTACCTAATGCGACGCAAGTCTGAAGCGTTTGATAAGTTCAAACAATTCAAGGCTGAGGCGGAGCTACAACTAGGGAAACATATCAAAGCTCTTCGATCTGATCGAGGTGGCGAGTACCTCCTGGGTGAGTTCAAGGAGTACCTCACACAACATGGGATTGTGTCTCAGTTGTCTGCACCGGGTACACCCCAGCAAAATGGTGTAGCAGAGAGAAGAAACCGTACCCTTCTTGATATGGTAAGGTCCATGATGAGTCATGCAATCCTGCCCATATCATTTTGGGGATATGCCCTAGAAGCAGCAGCATACATTTTGAATCTGGTACCTTCTAAATCAGTACCTAGGACACCTCAAGAAATGTGGACAGGTCGAAAACCCAGTTTAAAACATATCCACATTTGGGGTTGTCCAGCTTATGTACTGAATGATAAAGCTACCAAGCTAGAACCCAGATCGGAAATGTGCTACTTCATTGGGTATCCTAAAGGAATGAGAGGGGGCATCTTTTATCATCCAAAGGAGCAAAAGGTACTTATCAGCACTCATGCTAGATATTTGGAGGATGATTGCATGATGCACCAAGAGCTTGGTTGTAAAGAAACACTTGAGGAGATTCTTTCAGAAACTCCTGCAACATCTGTGCCAGATCCTGAGACTGTAGAAAATCAAGACATTCCTTTTAACACTCCGGAGCCTCGTCGGAGTGGGAGAATTTCTAGACCACCAGATAGATACCTGGGAGTGTCTTTCATGACAGACTCCGAGGATTTGGTTAAGGATCCTACTAGTTACGATGAAGCAGTAACGGACATAGATGCTGACATGTGGCAGCAAGCGATGAAATCTGAATTGGATTCTCTGTATTCCAATCAAGTCTGGGAACTTGTGGATGCACCTGAAGGGATCAAACCCATAGGGTGCAAGTGGATCTACAAGAGAAAGAGAGGAGTGGATGGGAAGGTTGAAACCTTCAAAGCAAGACTGGTGGCGAAAGGATATACTCAGAAAGAGGGCATCGATTATGAGGAAACCTTTTCGCCGGTAGCCATGCTCAAGTCCATAAGGATTCTCTTAGCCATCGCATGTCATTATGACTACGAGATATGGCAAATGGATGTCAAGACAGCTTTTCTTAATGGAAGTCTTGACGAATGCATCTATATGATGCAACCAGAGGGATTCATTGCTGGTGGCCAAGAGAACATGGTCTGTAAGCTTAAGAAGTCTATTTATGGACTTAAGGAAGCATCTAGGGCATGGAACATCAAGTTTAATCAGGCAGTCAAATCCTTTGGCTTTGATCAAAACATTGATGAACCATGTGTGTATAAGAAAGGGAGTGGAAACGCAGTTGCATTTTTAGTCCTATATGTGGATGACATATTACTCATTGGAAATGATGTTGGCATCTTGTCGTCTACTAAGGTTTGGTTATCATCTCAATTTCAGATGAAGGATTTGGGTGAGGCGAGCTATGTCTTAGGGATCAAGCTTTTGCGAGATCGCAAGAACAAGATGTTAGCCTTATCCCAATCTTCGTATATTGAGAAGATATTGGTCAAGTATAACATGCATGACTCCAAGAAGGGCTTGCTACTTTCTAGACATGGAGTGCCACTATCTCAGAATCAATGTCCGAAGACACCTGAGGAGATAGAAAGCATGAGGAGAGTACCATATGCATCAGCTGTTGGAAGCCTCATGTATGCAATGTTGTGTACTAGACCAGATATTTGCTTTGCCGTTGGCATGGTTAGCAGATATCAATCAAACCCTGGACCTATGCACTGGACAGCGGTTAAGCATATATTCAAGTATCTTCGGAGAACGAAAGATTATATGCTAGTCTACCGAGCAGATGATCTAACGCCACTGGCGTATACAGACTCGGATTTCCAGTCAGATGTAGATGGCAGAAAGTCTACCTCAGGATACGTCTTTACTCTATCAGGAGGGGCTATATCATGGAGAAGTGTCAAGCAAGATTGTACTGCTGATTCTACCATGGAGGCAGAGTATGTGGCGGCATCGGAAGCTGCGAAGGAAGCAGTATGGCTCAGAAAATTCCTATTGGAATTAGGAGTTGTTCCTGCAGTGCAGAAACCGATTGCCATGTACTGCGACAATACTGGAGCAGTAGCTAACTGCAAAGAGCCCAGGAATCACAAGAAATGCAAGCACATTCAGAGAAAGTACCACTTGATCCGGGAATTCGTCCAGGACGGAGAAATAGTGGTAGAACAGATTGCCTCAGCAAATAACTTAGCTGACCCATTCACTAAGACTCTTACTGAGAAAGTGTTTTCTTCACATGTTGAGTCTATGGGAGTTAGGTTAGGTCGTAGTGATCTTTAGTGCAAGTGGGAGATTGTTGGGATTGGTGTATGCCCTAAAGCCCACTGACTGCACTTTCATCTCTGTAACTGGATATTTATTGGTTATTTAATGGAATGACTTCTTTCTCTTTATACTTGTGTATTTGTATGGTTGTGTAAGGCCCATTGTTTTCTAGTAATGACTTAGGTGTGTAGTGGCTACACACAGTTAGGTCTGAGTCATGGACACTTGAAACAATAAACTTGTTCATAACTGAGAGATGGAGTTGGGCACTTCATCTTGGTATAAGTTATAATGAGATACTCTCCTGTATTTAGGGTGACTTACCTAAGTCACGGGAGCCTTTTCCGGATTTATCTCATTAGTGCATGTGTCATGCATTGAACAGGACCACTTGTAGGTGTGATCTCTAAAATGGTACTATCACAGAGAGAGATCAAATCACCTCTTGCTACTGAGTGACCAGTGCTCTTAATCTTGAGCATTTGTGGATGAACTGACGAAGTCAAGTTCTTGTGCTTTAATTCACTATGGGTGAGATCCTGTTCATGGGTCAACAGCTCTGTGTTTTGGGTGCTTGGGCTTGATTAGTTGGGACGTGCAAATGCAATATGGAATCTATGCCATCACATGATGGAATGATCGTCCCCTCAGAATTATCCGATTAATCATCAGAATCTAAGATCTTAGTATATGGATGTTCCATATGGATATTGAACTTGTGGGTCGCTCCCTGGATCAAGAGAATGATATCCGAATGATGATTAGGTCAAGGATATGAAATTCTAAGGTTGAGATGTAATCAAGAAGGTAGATAGTACATCGGTTAACCTACTTGATTATGGATGTTACATAGAGGGGCATTGTGGTCATTGTACTTGGTAGGTCAAAGACAATCGTCAGTTTATGATGAGCTTTATTTGCAATTTAATATTTGTCCCTGGAGTGCAACCATAACTCTCTAGTGGAATGAGTTAAGGTTAAAATGATCCTAGTGTTGCTATGGGGTTAGCATGGACATTTTGGTCATTTTGGGAGCCAAGGGCAAATATGTCTTTTGGTCTTTTCTCTAGCCACTTTCCTAGATTGGCAAGGTTTCCTAAATTGTTTAAATGAGTGGAGAAATAATTTTGAGTGTAAATTCAAATAGGTCCATGAAGGCATACATGAATTACATCTCTAGATAAATTATTTGGTGCATGGACCATAGTTAGTGTGGGCTAGCCAATGTGGTCCCTAGTTTGTGGGTCCTAAGTTTGTATAGGCCCCATTACTTGGAAGGATTTCTTTTTGTGCAAGTTCTCCTTAAGTTTAGTAGCCTTCTAATTATTTTTTAGAAACTAAACTAGATGAAATAAGGGGCTGGACGTCCAAATAGGGTGGTTTCCTTTTTGGTTAGTAACTCTTGGTTTCCTTATTCTTTAAGGAAAGATCTTTCTAAAAGGGTTTTTCCCTTTTTATATATATGGCTGGGTTTCCTCCCCCTGGGCGTGAATCAGCAAAAAGAAGGAGAGAAAAAAACCCTTTGGGCGTGGAAGAGAGGTAGAACAGCCAGCCACCCCCTTGGACGTCCACAGTTGTCTTGCACAAAGAGAGAAGTTCTTGTTGGTCCACGTTTTTTCCTCTTGGAGAAAGACCATATCAGGTCTGGTCTTCTCACATAAAATCAAGGAAAACAAGAAGAAGGAAACCTGGTTGTGTTCCCACCAACACTAACCAATCAGATTAGAAGAAAGGGGAATAGAGGAGAAGACTACAAAGGAAAATTGCTGCAGGAAATTCCAGCAACTCATTGCTTGATTGCAGTCTGATTTTAGCCCCTTTGCATACTTTGTTTCAGAGATTTTAAGTCTTCATATAATCAGGTATATGTTCTCCTATGTATCTTATTTGTTTTCACACAAGTAGATTATGATTGCATGGTGTGATTTACATGGCTGGTTTACTTTCTAATTCTGATCCTAGTTAAAAGTTTTAAAATTCCAGCCATAGAACTCTTTTCTTAAAAGGAGTTCAGATCTGAATCACACTATCTTTCAGATATATCTAAGTAAATCATGTTTTTGGAAACATCTTTGAAATTATATGTAAACATGATTCCTATACTTGGTTGAATCTTTGGTTGTTGTTTTTCATCTTAAGAAAATCACTTTCAAATCTATTTTATATTTTGGATTCAACAACTTTACAAATCATAAGTACTTTTGTTTTAAAGTTTCACAACTTGCTAGGCTTTGATAGGTATATCATTTTCAAGTTGTATTTTTAAGTACATATAATTTGTCCCTTGATTTCAATCAAATCTATTTTTGTTCTTTACACTTTCAAATGCTTTAAGCATACATATATTAAGCTACATTGTTAATTTGATTGAAATCCTTATGCATCACATGTTTTGTTCTTAAACTTTCACAACTTGTTTGAACTAGATAGGTATATCTTTTACAAGTTGTTTTTAAACATGTGATTAGCATTCTTACCTCAATCATAAATGTTTTTATGAGCTAAAACTTTTAAAAGCCTTTGGCATACATTTATGAGCTTTAATTTTCAAATTGATTGAGGACATCTTACACATACATTGTGCATTCATCTTTACATTCATAGTGTGTGTGTGTGTGTGAATTAGTTTTTCACTTTTATATCCGCCTAATTAAGAGGCATTGTATTGAGCTATTATTGTATCTCCATCAAGTATATGTTAGACACTACTTAGAGAGATTACCACTATAGAGAATATTATACTTGGAGTATAATCTGAATGGCTCAAACACCCAAGAGGAGGAAGAAGATGGAAAGGTGAGGAGGAGGAAGAAGATGGAGAGTGGGGAAGGAAAGAATCCTAAACCCCAAACCCAAATGGCTAAAATTGTTTCACACATAAAGCCCTAAGGGCATTTTTGGATTTTTGAAAAAAAAGAGGAAAAAAGTGCCGAAAACTACCCATTCTGGCGGTCTGTCCCGATTTGAAAGAAAAGTTGAAAACTGAAGCCCTCATTTTAAAATATAATTTTTTTCTTCCAAATTTGAAATGTGCTCAAAAGTTAAATGCTGACTTGAAATTTTCCCTTAAAAATAAATGCCCCCTCAGTGAATGGACATTGTCACTTAAAAGAAAGTTGGGCCATTGTCACTTTTTAAAATAAATTTTTTTTGACAGTATTGTAGAGAAAAATACGAGGGTGGCACCAAATCCCATTGAAGCGAAATTTTTATAAAACGGATCGAATTCAGGTTTGGGCTTTAAGCTCTTGACATGCTTTCATCCAAGCCGATCCATTAGCCAACCCTACTACCTTTCACAAGTGAGGAGCCAAGTGAAATTATATTATAATAAAGGGGGAGCATTTAGCGGCTAGGGTTTTCACTTTTCACCAACTCCACTGTTCTTTTCCATTATATCCTGTTTTACTTTAGACCCTTTGAAACCAAAACCGTGCCAGTAGTTTATTCCGATTCCGATATGGATGGGCGATATTCCGACATTGACTACGATACACTACTGTACGTAGACCAAAGCCCCGTCTTCACTACCGTGACCAACACCGCCTCCGCTGTCGACAACTGGATCTCTTGCATCTACCGTATCCATCGCTGCCGCCTCAACCACCTCATCGTAGGCCTTGATGCCGAGTGGCGCCCCAGCTCCTATGGCTGCAGCCGCGGCCCCGTCGCGACGCTGCAGCTCTGCGTCGGAATGCGCTGCCTTATCTTCCAACTCCTCTATGCTGATTTCATCCCGGAATCATTAGCTATATTCCTCAGGAACCCAAACTTTACATTCGTAGGAGTGGGCGTACGAGAGGATGCCAACAAGCTTCAGAATGATTATCAGCTGCATGTGGCGCGGACGTTGGATCTCCGGCCTCTTGCGGCAGATAAATTGGGCATGATGGAGTACAAGCAGGCGGGGCTGAAGCGGCTGGCGACGGTAGTTCTTGGGTTCAATGTGGATCAGTCCAGGAACATTACAATGAGCGAATGGGATGCGGTGATACTTGATTCGGACCAGGTGCTGTATGCATGCATGGATGCTCATCTTTCTTTCGAGATTGGGAAGACTCTCATTACTAGTTACTGACCAGTGTTTAGGCCTTTTGTGGTGATATGTGGCGTTTTGAAGTGGGGGTTTGGGTTTGTTTTTGGCAGAAATGGTGCCCAATCTCTTCTCTTAATCAAGTATTTAGGGATAGTAGAATGCTGTATATGGGGTGCATTTTGTTTTTCTATAGACTTCTATGCCACGTTTAGGGTTTGAAAGGAAAAAGAAGTTATATTAGGAAATGCTCTGTAAATTCGTGCCCATTATAATGGTCATGAACATCACATGAATATTCTCATATATATATATATATATATATATATGTATATTCGAATGCAGGTTATGAAGGAGTCATTCTTGGAGTCCTCTGTTTTGCATGTTTGGAAAATGATATTGCATCTGCAGTTGGCATTTTTCATGCATGCTGAAATTCTTGGATTGATAAGGAGTAGTTCAGAAATGCATCTGTGTCTTTATTTAACTTCGCTTCCATTGCATTGATGGCTCTGGTCAATTTGTTGCTATTCGAGTTTTATTTATTTATTCATTAAATGTACTGCTTGTGATGATCTCCAGTGTATTCTTAGACTTTAAGCTTCACCCAGTACATTAAGTACCTTATTATTAATTTGGTTTGACTTTTCTTTTAGGCATTTGAGTATTGGTCTCCAATCATTTGTTGCAAACTGCAAGTATTTCATTTACTTTAGGGATTGTTTGTTTGCACTCAGTTGCATGAGTAAATGATGCACATGTGTGTAATGAGGTGTGACAATGGTATGTTCATTTACATGCGTGATGCATAAATGAGGTTATTTTCAGCCGCTAATTTACATTTCTAAACAGGCAGTAAACTATATTACGAATGACATGTAGCTATTTGGTAGTATAGGGCAGAACATGGAAAGATGTATAATTTCATAACTTATCTTACATCTTCATGGATTTTGAGAAATTTGTAAAATAAAAAAGAAGTCCAAAGAATCCTAACCTATAGATCTAATATTGTACAATTCCGTAGGCCCCCAATTCTGGATATGAACTGATCAGTATTCTTGTGTTAATGGTAAATATCAGAACTTTTAGTTTCACATCTTAATTCTTCATGGATTTAAGAACTTTGTGCAATACGCCCCAAAAATTCCAAATACAACAAAAACTGTTGGATGTACACTTTTTTTTGTAGGATGTACTGATTTACTGAGGTGAAAATTGTTACAACCCTAGGGCCGGATCCTTACTAAAATGGTGATTTTGACTAGCATGGTTATTTGTTTCACATGTGAAACTTTTGCATATGTAGAGTTTACATATGTAAATATTCCATTACGTGTAAAAGGTAAATCACCCTTGTAGAAGTGTCTTGAGTACTTCCATACAGGCCACACTGAACATGGTTTTATTTGGATCCTTGGAACTATTCCCCTGCTCTCATCTTTAACTTTAATTTTCTGTAAATCAAGTGACATGTAATTGGATATGAGAAAGAACAATGCAACTAGGGCAGCTCAAGTTATCCAAAGTCACAGACTCCCATTTATGTGTTTCTGACTACTTGCATTTATGTGTTCTCCTAACACACCCACCACCCCCACCTCCGGAAACCACCACCCCCTCTCTTAATTTTATTTGCTTGCCTTCTCTTGGCACGTTGTAGAGAGGTGAGACGTGACACAGCATGCAGTTGCACTAGCCACTAGCTTAAATGCTCACTCACAATTGCCTGAACACAAGACAAACTGCAGTAATTGTCAGATAATGATTTATGCAATTTCAGTTTATTAATCACATCAATAACTGTACCATGATGCGTTTTGCCTATACATGTGTTATGAGTATTGTGTACTTTATGGTGTGATTAGGATTGTGTACTTTTTGGTTAGGATCATGGTAGATCCAGTGGTTAGCATCATAGTAGTCTGAGGTGATATGACCTATGATGCCCAAATACGGCATGGATACGACTAGGATGTGCCATAGACACGGAAAGGACGTGGATTTTACACATAAAATGTGAAGTATCGGATACGATACGACACGATACGTTGCCCATTTTGAAGTATCCGTATATCATAGGATATGACATTAACAGCTTGTGTCATGTAGTCTTAGGTGTGGCCACAATAAGGGAACCATGTGAGATGAGAGCTCCAGAGATTTGATTGACCGGGTCTTACCTCCAAGTTGCAAATTCTTCCGTCATCTGGAGTTCAATCAAGTGTTGAGATTCGCAAGCAAGATTATTCTCGTCGGCAGTGTTGAGAAACCAGGATGGGTTGTGAGAATCTGATGAAATGATTAGTTTTTCAGCTACGCAAACGTGCTGTATGCTTGCATCGATGCTTATTATATTTGAGCATGTTTAATCGATTTTAGGTTTGCTGGAATTAATTGGTGTGTGCATATGGCTATTTTTCGTTGTAATTTTGAAAGTGGGTCTCGTTATTAAAAAAAAAAAAAAAGTGGGTCTTGGGTTGTTTTGGGTACAGGCATAGGCTGTAGTTTAGCCATTTCTTGCTTAGCTGATTCCTGGCATTTTCTCTTTTTGACTACTTGCTGTATAGACTGCAAAATGCATTGTTTGTTAGCATGTGAGAGAGTTTTGTCTACTTACTGAATAGATTGATGGTTTGCATCATTACTAAATATGATTGGTTTGTGTATAAAATGCTTTTTTTTTTTTTTTTTTTTAATGGTGTGCTGATTTTTTTCTTTTAATCCTAAATTCGCAACGATCATATCTGTGAATTATTTGGAATCCATGTGACTTCTTAATGACCTTTGCATACATTTTTTAAGTATTGAATGTGGTCGTGTTCGATTAATTGATTTGAACCTTTATAGATAGTCTTCCTTTCCCAATTAATGTTAAAATGATGAAGAGAAAGAGAATATGTTATCTCTGTCACTTGGAAACCTTTCACTTAGCTGGACCTGGGCACCATCATGGACTGGCATTTGAAAAGTGAAAGGGTTTATAAAAGGAAAAGGAGATCTGATAACTGGAGTTCTGTTTATATATTGAAATGTAGTGTAAAACAAATGATTGATAAAATTCATGGTTTATGGAGTTGTTTTCACTTTTATTATTGATGGAATGCATGTGCTAGTCATGGTGGAACTCCTGCAGTTTCACCCAGACGATTTTTCTTTTCTTCTTTTTCGGATTGAAAATCTCTTCATAAAAAAAATGTGTAATTTATGATCTATGGATCTGAATATGAACATTAATTACTGGACAGAGATTCTTAACTCATGCAGTGCATGGGTGGCAACCATACTGTTTTCCTCGATCAGTTCTCCTCAGTTGTATTGTTTGTACATTGCATTTATCCTTTTCTGTAAGAATCTGCTTCAAATTTTGTTGATAGGTAAGGACATTTCAAATATTAAAGAGGTCTAGGATGTATTTCACCTAGAAGCCAAATTGATATGAATTGACTGCTATTTACCTATCCACATCCCTGTATTTCACCTACAAAACTCCTCGTGTCGTGTGTCATAGCAGTTTTAATGAAGATTGGAAAAGTTTCATACTGTTAAGGCTTCACATTTCACAAGCCACTCCTGGTTCCAAACTAAATTGTCACGATGCAGTGCCATTGCTAATTAAGGTCATCAATTGCTAATGCAAATCACTGAGTTTTTACTCCAGTTTTATGTGCGAAATGCTTTGACTTCTCTACACCCTTCTCTAATAACGATAATCCATTTGAACTGCAATCTTGCAGAAACGAATCACATGTGAACTACCTATGATACTCCATACTCTTTTACTCAACAGATGGATCAGATAACAAAATCCAGATTTTAAGCCATGATCCAGTCAAATCTTGGGATTGAACCGCCGCCAATATAGCATGCACTTCATTGTATTATATATGTGGTAAGAAATTTTTTCATCAAATGTAGGTAAAACTGAACACCTTTACAGGTTGGCTCTGGTGATATGGTTAAGCAGTGCTTGAAATGTTGAATGATGTAATGGTCTCTTGTTTGGGACATGGCATTAAAAACATAGTATGATTTATTGGAAGGCTTAAGAAAATTTGACACTTGATATTTCTAAAAGTGGTCCAAGGTTGGAGTATGATAAATAAGAGTATCATTTCAGGATGTGTTCAGAAAAATGAGTTTTCTATGTTATTGACTTTCTTGTTTTTGGTTGGATATACCAAATTTTTCCTTTGCTTGGGATGTCTTGGTCCTTGCAGGGAGTGAGGTTGGTGTTTCAACATCGATGGAATTCCAGCTATCTTCCTTTTTTTTTTTTTTTTTTTTTTTAAACAAATGAATTTGCAACCTGCAACTCTTCACCCTATAGCCTCAAACATGTGAACCTGATGTGAAGAACACCAAAAGTGGATCTTATTACATTGCCCCAAATGAAATGCTTTGAGACTTGTAGGTTATTATCATTTATCACTCTATCTATTAGGTACGTTAAGGTTTTCTGAGTTTATGCATTATTGCCCCCTGCTTTAAGAATGGGGCTATAATCTATATGCTTTTATATCAAGAGCAAAGGTCAACACCTAATTTTAATTTGGATTATGTTTGGGTTGGGTAACTTTTTTTAAAAAAAATTAGAACAATAACTAGAGTGCAATTTGGACCGATTTGATGGGCTAGTCACATTCGCATGTTTATATGGTTAGCTGTGGGTGGGAAATGAGTGCAAAACCTTGCTTCCCACCCTAGTTGACTGTTCACTGCCATTTGTTGTGATAATCAGGAGTGGAGATGAAAATGGGTGAGTTCTCGTTGGGTCCCTATTACTCATTGTCCTAAAGTTAATAGGGAGCCATACCCAACCTTCACCAGGTTATTGGACCTCACCCAAAAACCGCCGTGTTGGATCTCTCCAAAAATCACATCCACTTTATATTCGATGGAGCCCGAAGGGGGAACTTCATGCTCATAATTTCCTGGCTTGGCTTCTTGTGACGTAAGCAAAATGAAGAACCAAGAGGAACGAGTGCACCATGAGATTTTTATTCCAAACCATTTGTAAACCCAAACAGCTAATATATTCATAATATATATATATATATATATATATTCAAACTTACTAATGGGATCCTTATAAATTCCCTCAAATGAAAGGGAAATGAATAAGATCTACTAGATGAATCTATAAAAAAGACTCACCCTTAGATTGTCATAGGGCTTTTGGCACATTCATCATCAAATAATAATATAAACAACAGTTCACTTCATTCCACTCTCCCTTCTTTCATGTCTCTACAATAAGATTCTATCTTTGAATGAAGAGGGTCTTGGACAGTGGCACCCATTGAAGGCAAGTCCTTACCAAAATGCATTCAGAGGCAATTCCTGTACTGGGTTGATTGTAAGATCTCGATCCGAGTGACCTCGTTTAGTGTTGATTAAGTTGTGTGTTAGTTCTAAGTATGTTTAGTGTCTTGGTTTAGTTGGGTTTCAGAATAACTTTGTTTTAGCTTTGGGGAATTTTGAATGCTTTTGTGATTAGTGGAGCCCTTTAGGGGTTCCTTTTGTGATCTTGCGTGTACTTGGGGGATTAATCGAGATTCTTTGGATTTGTGTTTTTATCCCGTTTTATTAATCTCGTCGATCTCTACAACTTTCACGTTGATCCTGTTCCCGTCCCAAATCTCGAAACCCGACTTCCATTGCATTGAGGGCAAAACAGTCTTTTTACACTAAATCTGGATCCAAGATTTGATATTCCCGAAACCCGCGAAACATATACTTTTTGGAAACTAGAAATTTCGACGATCATTTCTTTTTTCTTCGTCAAATTCATTTGAAGTCCCGAAAGCCATGATTTTGACCCCACAAAGTTTCCTAGTGGTGGAACCCACTTACAATTGCTATAAAATAACCCATCTCTCTTTCCCTTTCTCCTTTTCCAGCACAACAAGAGCTTAGTCTAGGGTTTTCATTGCCTTTCTTCTCCCTCTTGGTTTTCCATCATCAAAACACCACCAACCTTGCACAAATTGAGAAATGAACTTCACCATCCTCCTCACCATCTTGAGAGCTTCTTATTGACACAATTTTTGAAGAAAACCACCATCTCCAAGACTTGCTTTGAGCTAGCTCTCTCCATTTGGAGACCTTCGAAGTAAGCTCTCTCCTTGATGGACCCGATTTCTTCCCTCTCTCCCGCTGCCTCCGCCCCGGGTCTTTTCGGGGTGCGGCGGAGGGGTGGAGAAGAAAAGATAAAGGGTTTCAACATCTTTCTCTTTTTTTTGTACGGGTATGCCAATTTCACTTTTCTACTTGGAATTTAGGAATGGTGATCCGAAGATCCACCTTCACAAGTAGAAAGGGGAATGAAACTTTTTCTAGTTTTCCATTGCACACATATTTTAAGAAAAGAGACAAAGGGTTTTTTTGAATGCCGTGAAAGGCGATTTCATTTGTTGCCGTGAAAGGCGATTTTGCCGTAAAAGGCGATTTACAAGTCTCATCCATTATGAAAGACAAGAATTGTGATTTTTGTCTCTAAAAGAAAAATAAAGTACAATAGAAATCAAGAAAAGGAATCTGACTTCTCATTCGATTGTGGGGACACGTTCAGATCGACGGTCGCGAGTCATGTATGGGCTCCTCCATCGTCCATGCAGATGAGAACACGATGCTTGGATTCTTGGCTCGGCTTTCTAACCTCAGATTTTTAAAGGACAAAGACCAAGAGAAGGTCTTATATCCGATAAAAAGCTAAGTAAACGGGCTGAAAAGCCACGTTTTAGCCATGTTGGTAGAAGAAGGGAGGTCCTTGGGGGGTGGCCCCCCAAGGGTGCTTCAATCACCTTGTAGTTGCTCTTGCAGCAGAGTTTCTTTTCTTCAAATTGGCAGAGGTTCTTCTGATTTCTCTGGATTTTCCGGGATTTTCCGAGCAATTTCTCTCTGGACCTTTCGGGATTTTCCGAGCAATTTTTCTCTGGACCTTTCGGGATTTTCCGAGCAATTTTTCTCTGGCCCTTCTCCTTGGAAAAGCCCTCCTATTTATAGGCTTTTGGTGGCCATTAGGAGGGTTTATGAGCATTTAATACATTAATGCTCATAATGGGAGGAGTTACAAGTTTTAAATGATTTGTTTTGTAACTCCTTTTTCCTTGAATTTGATTGGTCGATGGAGATTAATGAGCCTTTGATTGCATTTAATCTCCATCATGGGAGGAGTTTCGTGACTTTAATGCCATAAATCATTGGATTTGTAACTCCCATTTGCTTGCTTTTGATTGGGCCGTTCAAAATAATGAGTTAATGACCGCATTACTTGTCATAAAATGGGTCATTTATTCTCATTAATTGGCCGCCAAGTCGCTTGAAGAGTCGCGGGCCCGCGCAGTGTCTTTTGAATTCTTCTCGCGATGATCGCCGATGGATCCACACATTGTTTGATGTCGGATGGCGATGAAATTTCAGACATTGATTGATCTCAATGTGCCGGCAACATCCGTCCTGTCGATTTCACGATCGGGCGGCAGAAAGTGTACTTTCTTTTGACGATTTCGAGGCGTCTAATGATCATCCAATGATTTCGGCGGTGAATCCGTGATTTTAACGAAGATCGACGGATTTCATGCACGAAAAATCAGATTTTGGAAAAATCACAGGGGCCAATCAACTCGAAACGCGAAAAGGACCCGAAAAAGTGGGTTTCCGGCGACTTTTGGGTCGCCGGAAATTCCATGGTCGCCGGCGACCATGGGCTGGCGACCATGGGCCAAGGTCGCCGGCGACCATGGGCCTTGGGCCCATTTTTTGGCCGCCTTCCGGTCGCCGTATCTTCGCCGTTTTTCGCTCTTTTTCGATGCTTTTTCTTCCTGTGTTTTTCTTGACATTTCCCTCATTTATTGGCCTGTTTTCCTTGGAGAAATCCGTCGAGAAGCCACGGAAATCGGAGCACAAAGCTTCCTATTTTTCTGGAAAGCCGAAGACTTTGTTGTGCGGTTTTGCCGATTTTTTGTCAAGCGTTGAAACTAGGCCAAACGATGTCAGAATGACCTGAAATTCGACGTGGAGCTTCTTGAGCATCAGATAGGACCAACCATAGGCTTTGGTTTTGAGTTTTGAAGTCTTTTGGGGCCCCGCAAACGCTTGCCTTAATTTTGCCATGAGAGAAATGCCGAGCGACTTGTGGTC